>JADLZL010002498.1:0-12243 GCA_015844335.1 Chrysopogon serrulatus
ATTTTCAAATATATATTTTTAAATTGGATTCTAATTCCTTTTTGAATCCACGCTAAAACACACAACCAAAAGAATATGCAACAAACATGATGCGAGAATACACGTGTATACCTTTTGATTAACTCTATTTTAATAATTATTTTTTTGCTATATTGCAATGCACACACAAATGCATAATTAAATCATTTTAACCTATTTCAAAATCATGCAAATTTTTAGGGTGTTACAGACCCCATGCCTCTTAAGTTGTTGACGAGTAAGAGATAGTAGAATAAGAGAACCAGAATACCTATGCCTAGTTATTGGAGCATTTATTTAAAAACATAAAAACAATAGCTATGTTACTTCTCCGTGGTTTTCAATTGCCTATAGAGCCATACATAAGCTTTTTACATAAGTTGCTTGTCTTGCACTGAGCTCTATCAGCTTTTGAGACCCGTGTTGTACAGACTTATCATGCTCCCAAGATCAAGATCCAGTTACACTCCATATATGCACTAACCCTACACTGGGAGTAGGCGCAACCTTTTCCATCAACATAGAAAATATGCTACTCTTACACTGAGAGTACGCACCCAAAAAGATTTTTGGTAGGATCTTATTTACTTATGCTCTAACATTCTCAGAAATCTCTGTCTTGCAAGAAGTTTTTTGTGCAAGATGACATGGTGTCGACGAAATATCGGCGGCAGTCTACCACGGGTATACCGATGACAGTAATTTATCGGTGGAGGCACGCTCTAGATTACAAGCGAGATAGAACAGGAAGAACAGCACACAGAGATTACCTAGGTTTGGGCTGCCTAATGCATAAGACCCTACGTCCCGCTCTTCTGTTATTGATGAAAAAGAAGTTACATTTGAGGGGGTCCCTGCCCAACTTTATATAATCCGGAGGGCAGGGTTATAGATCCTGAGATCCCGAGGTGGTTAGTTACAAACAGATCGTATGAAGGTAGGTTATAATTAATTTACTAACCGACTAGTTACCTTGTAAGATAAGTAACTCTAATTGTCCACTTAGGACTCCTAACCAGGCTAAAGAGCTCGATCAATCTTGGTCTTGTGGGCTGAGCTACCCTGTCCGGTGTTGACGGTCATTATTGTATGAAATCAACCGTCAACTAGTCGTGAAAAGGATGCACTTGTTGTAACACCTCTGGTGTTAGGCTCACTAAAACACTTGCATTAACTGGCCATAAGCATCATCATCATCATCTCATATATGCATGTGCATGACAAGTCTTTATCCATTTTGTATGCTTATGCATGTGTGATGATCATTTCATGCTTGCTATGCTTAATTAAGGGTATGTCATGACTTACAAAGTGTCATTTGTGCTCTATAGTAGCTTAACCATGCTTAGGTCACTTAATAGGACAATGTTTGTATTAAGCACTTTGCCTAATTAACCTCATAGGTGATGGTTGACCTTAAAAGGCCTTCAAAGCTGATTGCATTGACCTTTTCAAAAGTGCAAGCTGGAAGCTTTGCATGGCAGTGGGCCCTAAATAAAAGTTGTAGAGAATTTAGTAGGGAACAAACTTTGTTTAAGGCTCATGTCATGAAAATGTGCACAAGGTGCTCAAAAACCTACATTTCTATCGAATTCAGTGCTGAATCGAGCCTCTAAAAAATGGCTAAGTCGTGGATTGCGTGCAGTGTGTTTTTACCTCTGTTTAACAGCTTGTAGTTTCTAAACTGAGCCAAACCAGAGCAAGTGCTTATAACCAAAGTTGTAGAGCATCATTAGGGCTAGAACTTTCAGTAATACACCTTTGGCTAATCTTTGCTCGGATTAGGAAATATGGACGTGGGAATGGAGTGGTTTGGTCGGCCGAAGCTCGGCCGAATCGGCGTTGCCGATTTGAATCGCCGGCTCGGTGGCCGACCGCGGCAGGCCGGCGCCATCTGGGCGGCCATACGCCCGGTGCGGGGCCCACTGGCCAGGCCGTCGTCGCCACCACATCACCCGCGCCCTGCCCCGGCCCTCACTCGCTCCCATTTGCACCCTCTCCCTCCCTCTGCTCGCCCTGGCGGAGAAGAAGGGCGACACCGAGGCTCGCCGTGTCTTCACCGGCGTGCCACCGCACAACCACCGCGCCGTTAGCCACCAAACTCCTCCACGAACTCCGCCATGACGTCCTCTTCCACCTGACCCAGCTAGCGCCTTGATCCATCCAGAGGTGAGGCCGCATTGTGAGCTCCGCCACCGTTTGCCATCGCCGGAGCGCCGTCGAGCTTCGAGCTCGCCCTGGCCGGCACCACACCGCCCACCTCCCTCTGTCCTAGCGTGAGCACCAGAGTCACCTCGAGCCGTAGGTCATGTCTAGCGTGTTGGTTAGGCTGATTAGGACCCGGCGCCGTCGGAACGGAGCACGCCGCCGTCGTGCTCTCATCGCCGCCGTCGCCATGCACATGGTCAAGCTCCTTGGAGCTCACCGTCGGCCCCAAATCCATAACCCTAACCCCGCCCTAGGTTCCCCGCAGCTATCCCCGAGCCCGGGTGGGCGCGACATTGCCGGAGACGGCAATGGCGCCGCCGTCTTGGCCGCCGAGCCGCTTAGCTCGCCGCCGACCATGCTCCGGTCAATCTCAGTCCCCACCACCTACCTCAATCGACGTGTTAGGTTTAGGGGAGCACGTTGGTGGTGTCGGTCTCGCCAGAGACGTCGCCGCCGACGAGCTTTTCGCGGTCAAAATCCGCCGTCGCCGCTGCTCTGTCTGGTCTGACTGGCGAGTGGGTCCGTTGACCCCGCGGGCCCCGTCCGTCAGCGCCTCTAGGTGCATGGACCCGGTGCACCCAAGACTGTTCAGGGTTTCTTTTATGTTTTTCGTTTTTATTCTTTTCTAGAAATTGCTCCAATCTTCATTAAATCATATCTGGATCTAGGAGTGTCCAAATGATGTGATTCCAATTTTGCTAAGTTTCTGGAGTTGTCTAGTTTTTAATAAAAATATAAAATAGGCCATGTTCTGCAGTGGATTTTATTTGATGTATTTATCTTTTTCTATGCCTTGGAAATTGGTTAAATGCATATCTAATTATTTGATAATGCTAAAAATGTGAAACCAGTGGGATTAGCTGTGTTTTGACCTACACTATCTAGGAAAAATATTGGTTGGCATGTACCCCTGTTTTACATGATAGTTTACTAAATAAGTTGATTTTATGCCTTGTTTGGTAATGTATTTATCATGTTTTCTATATGCATGTTCATGGGGTGAAAATTTGAGCAGTGTATATTGGTCCTATGAGGATACTAAGAAAAATATAATCTGTTGTTTGATACTTTTCAAATGGATTTACGATTTATCCTTCTTTTAGCTTATGTAGTTTATTCTTTTGCTACAGGAAGTTGTACTTAGTATTTTAATGTGAAATTTGAACTGTGGTCTATGTGAGATATGTGTAGTCCACTGTAATTTTTATGGATTTTTCTGGGTAGTTTTACTATATGCTCATTTATGCCTTTAAATAGTTAGATTAAATGAAAAGGGTGTTTTAATTATTGTTTTAGAATGGCTTGTTGGGTTTTTCATTAATCTTTAGTCATGTTTTAACTTTTGGTCAGGTTGGGTGAGCTTGAATTGCAAGTTTAAACATGAATAATTAATTAACTCTTCAATATAAGCTTTTCTGGACAGCTGGTGGTACTTTTACTTTTGCATATCTAAGATGGTGTTTTCTGGCTTGGTGGTCAATAGCAAAGTGGTAGATAATTTCATTATCTAGTTTCTGTTAAAATTTGAGAGCATTTGGTGGAGTATTTTAGGAGTTATGATGTTATCTTGTGAGGTTCCAGAAAAGGGTCATTCTCTGGAATTTCTGGACAGATCTGGGAAATCTGTTTGTTTGACCTTTTTGATTTGTGAATCTGTCTATGATGTCTAAATAAGAGTTGTAGACAATTTCATAAGCTTTCCTGAATATCCTCATACATGTAAATTGGATTTATAGAACTCCAGTTACGGTTGTTTCTTTCAGCTGCTCTGTGTAGGACAGAAACCCTGAAATATGTTTGCTTTGAATACTTGCCCTTGTGTGTGTGACTTATATCTTGTAGATGCTTTGCTAATTTATACACGTGATTAGGTGCAGGTTGTATGTCATTAACTGATGATGAAAAGTTATATCTTGAATTGCTTGGTGAGTGTTAATCTTGTTCCAGAGAAGAGATATGCACTTACTCAGTAAATTAAAGTGATTTGAATAGAGCTCATCACACTAGCTGGAGGGTTTGCTGTTATTTACTCTCTACTTGGTCATCCTTTGCATCCATTATGCTCATTATGCATTGCATTCAATAGGTTCGCTGAAGGGGGTGACGCTCTTGGAGTTCGGGGACCTGCAGCAGGAGCACCAGGAGGAGGAGCAAGGAGGACCAACCGGCGAAAGCAACTCCATCGAAGAAGAAGAGCTAACTGAGTGCCCTAGTCACGAGCCTGCTATGTTTGTGAAAGGCAAGCCCTGGAGCATATTAAGCCTCCCATTGTTTATAAAATGCACTTGAGTACTTTATGTTGTTTGTTGCATTAAGTTTAGGAGTTGATTGAAGATGTTGTTGCATTTATCCTCTCCTTGTCCAGTATATATCTTATATCCTGAATCTGATATGTTAGGTTAGGAGCGATGCTAATGCTTAGCCATGCTTAGATCGGTAGAAGTCGGGTGATTTTCTGTCATCCGTGAGTTATAGGTGGTTACTCTTTGGTCACTTATGGCTTTATGTATTATCATGGAAGCGAACCATGTGTTAAATTAAAAGAAGACCGGGCAGGGGCAGTGGACCCTGTCCGAGTCGATTAAGGGCCGGAGTCGTTGTTTCACTCTTGGTCATGTTGAACGCAGCCTAACACATAGTTGGCCCGGCCCGTGTGCCAAGTGGCCGCATGGCTTCGATAGTTCAACTCAAGGCGGGAAAGGGGGGCGGTTGGGCAATTGGCGGGAAGCGGCATACTAGACCAAGGGCAAGCATGTGTAACTGTCCTGGCGTCGTCCTTGGGTTAGCATGGCTTGAACATCCTGGCTATCCGACTTTCGGTTTTGCCGACGCGAGAACCGGGCCCGCGCCTGAAGTTGTATGAAAGAGTAACCTAAGGCGACTACGATCCATGTCTGCCTGGGTGTGTGCTGGGAATACCCCCTGAGCTCAGTTAAAATCGATTCGAATCGCCGTCTCTCCCGGATAGTGAGAACTTGACCTTGCCTGGCAGCGTAGATCTCATTAAAATAATTATGGTTCAAGTTGATGTTGATATTGTTGAAAGCTGTACTAATATGGATATGGTTATTAATGCTTGTTATAAATAAGTGTTTGTTTAGTACAGGGCACACTTAGATGAAAGGTAAATACAAATTAAGCTGCTGCTAGTCTGTTTAACTTGTTTAGTTAAATATCACTTACGCTTTTATGCAAATTGATGTCAAGCTAGCTCCACTTATATTTCAGCCTTGCATACTCCTTGGTGTCATATTATTTCTAATTTATGATGGGTAAGTCTAGCTGAGTACATCCTCGTACTCAGGGTTTATTTTCCTCTTGTTGCAGATGATATTCTTTATACAGGCTTCTGCAAGGTATGTCTTCACCCCGCTGGGGATGAGGACTAGGTCTTGGGCAAAGATCGTTTCCCTTATCTTATCATATGCTTTTGTGGGATGACTATGGATCTGGCGTGTATTTGAACTAAGTGTGGTGTACTCTCATGGTTTTAAAACTACTTTGCTTTTACTACTGCAAACTGGTATTGTAATATCTAAGTACTTTTATGTAATATCGTTTACGAACTATTTGTGAACTCTGATGTAATCGAATGGTGAATTATGTTAAGTTGTGTTCGATCTTGGCTTGTATGTTTTGTTGGTTTAAAATCCTTTGAGATTTCCGGACTACCGGGATTATATGGGCTCAAGTGTGAAATTAATCACTTTGGTGAATGTTTTATACTTGTGCTCTTATAATTTGGTCGGTTCTGTTACACTTGTGATCACCAAAGTGGACATAGGGTTCACACTGACCAAATTCTATGAGTTTTGGTGTTTCACTATTTCTCGCAGCGTAAACTGAAAAAAGGCGCAATCATAAGAGCTTATCGGAACAAGGAAACGGAAAACGGACTCCGCGCCAACACAGGAAGGTTCCCAGAAGAGACGAGAAGGCACCACGCCGAGCCGGGGCCCGGAGGCCACCGGGCCGACCGGCCGGTGTGGCCTGGACCGGCCGGGCAGGGGCCGGCGCCTCTTGGGGCCCGGGTTCACCGGTTCGCTCCACCGCTTTTGAGAATCGATCCTAACCACCCGCCAATGTCGGTTTGATCCGATGACTCACAATCATCGCCCAGGGCTATAAAAGGAGGGCAGGACCCCCCATGGGGGAGGCACATTCATTCATTCCTCATTCGAAGTCCGATCATCAGCCAGAAACCCTAATCAGAGCTCCTTAGCTAGGGCCGAGATAGCTAGATTAGAACTAGAGGGAGGCAAGCGCAGGCTTGGATTCCAAAGCCATCAAGAGCTTGGATTTGATATAGTTCTTACCTCCTCTCGCCTTTGTTCTTTTCATTGTATAGTTATATGATTGCTACAATTGAATTGATGAATACTATTTTACTTATATTCATAGATATCTTGTTCTTTGTCTATTATGGTTATATGCTTAGTATAGCTAGATTAACATTATACTTATCCATAGGTTCGTATAGCACTCATCTAATTGATCATTGGGTGAGTGGTAAATATTGTGTAAACGTGGTGCTTATACGTTGTTTATCTGTGAATGCACCCTATAGGCTGGGTTTGGTAGATCACGGGTGTGACATTCCTGTTGAGTCCTATGTGATCCAAACCCTGTTTATAGGCACAGTAGGGCTTTTGTATGAAGGAAGGGTGTGCTATGTTCTCAAACTTCCCTAGTATGTCCACTATAAATAAATATAATACTAACCTTAGCCATGACTACTAGGTGTATTGCACTAACCATAATATGCATTGACATGTAGCTAGGAATAACCCAAGAATATCTCTTGATGTTCTACTAGCAACCCTAATGATATAGCTAGAAATCTCTATCTGTTGATGCTGATGATTTTACACTTACCTTATCATTTATCTTGTGACTTACCCCTGCATTGAGTAGCGAGGACATGGTTATGCCTATTCATTGCACTCTAGGTCAACACGCTACCTTTACACAGCCATGTAGACCTTCCTTTGAAAAAAATATAAATGACAACCCGTAATATTCCAGATAAAATGCTACAATGGTATTTGATCTGTGCGCTTGTGGATACGATTTCTATATTCTAAATGGTGGCATGATTTAATACCACAGCCCTTGGTGTTATGCTGGGGATGACAACTTGGCAATCTAGTGGTGGTGCGCTGCACAAGCATTTTTGGCGCCATTATTAGAGATAACATTAAGAGGTGTCAACAAGCATTTTTGGCGCCGTTGCCGGGGAAGGCGATTGGCGATTAAAGGGATAGCGATAGACCTAACAAACTAATGAGATAGAGGAAACCATAGACCCCTACCCAATGCAGGCTTACCCTTGTGTTTTCTATCTTTGTGAAATCTTATGCAGGGTAATGAATGAGTGGTTTTGTTGGCATTTTTAACGTCATTACTAAAAAGCAGAGATAAATCCTACCCCTAGCAACAACACCAGAAATGATCGGTATATAATTAACTTGTCATTAGCAACTAGCCACTTCTTAATTACTAACATTCCTAAACATGAAGTAGGTTGTCATCCCCAATTATATTGCTAGGAAATTATTATAGATTTACATGTACTCATGTGACTAGGCAGATATAAAAGATGTGAATATAATATGAATGTAAACTAATGGGTTCTACAAGCGGACAGATAATTATACTATTGTAGCATTTTACCTAGGGAAGTCATCCAGGTTGTCGATTTATAATTATACCATTGGGAAAGCTATGTAATAAACTATAATCTATTATATTGATAAGAAACTATATAGGATGAATAAGTGATATTACCAATGTCATATACTCTACTCATAATAGGCAGAGGTCACAACTTAAATATGGATAAATATGGGTGATAGCATAATCATTAAGGATAATCATCAGAGCATCTTACTAGTCATAATCATAGTTAGCCATTGGATAAACTAGAGAGTTAGATCTAAGGTAATTCTATAACTACATCAATAAATAACTCTAATTAGTGCAACTACATCTAATAATCATCGCTAAGTCAACCCTAAATCATTATCACATGTAAAGAGGCATCAACTAATGAGGGTATTAAGACCTAGGTCACCTCCTTCGCGACCGTGCCCATGCTAGTCCTACATACGGGGGGTGGACTACAGAGGAACTAACGTAGCTGTCACCTACGCAGACTACCACACGTCCCGGTATGTCAGGGTGCACTCGCAGATAAATAAGACATCTAGACACCACATCTACATATCGTCTATCATCTACCCATTGTACAATTGGATAAACGCTATACGAGAAATTACATGAATTCAGTAAGATCAAAGTAACTAAACTAGACATATAATCAAAGTAGACAATGACTATTACAATTAAGAACATATGAATCTATTAAGAGTAAAGTCTCCCTAATCTAAATAATGAATACAATAAAGTAATTAAAAATTAGATCTATTACTGAACTGTCGCACTCCAGACAGACGCCAGGGGCTCCAGATCCTGATGAACTAGATCTCCTCTACTTCTAATCTAGCTAGCTAATCCTATGAACTAGAAGGCTCTTGATGAACTTGAAGGCTTCTTGATGCTTGATGGCTTGAGGCCTTGATGAATAATGAATTGGCTCTCTCTAGGGGGGTCTACCCATGTATTTATAGTCCGGTGGGATGCGTGTGCGCCGTAGGATCAAACCGACATAACCAAGGGCTGAGATGCATCGTGGGAGGTGGTGGAGGAACCTTCTGGAAGGAGGGAGCAAACCCTAAAGGGTGCGCCGCCGGCGCTTGGTGGGGCCAGCCGGCCCCACCTGGCGGCCGTGACCCCCCCTGCTCCTTCAGGTGTCTTACGGAGTCTTCCCGAGTCTTCCCGTGATGTTCTTCATGGCGGATAAGTTTCATGGTTATTTTGTACTAGAATTCCTTTTCAGCTTTTCTAAAAATTACCCTAGAAAATACAGAATATGCAAAACTCGTGGAAATTGTTAGTTAAAATCCTAGACTAGTGTGTTTTCATATTTTTCTTCGGGTATAATGTTCTAGTAAAAGTTGACGTTAACGACCGTCAATAATTCCCCCAAGCTTACCTTTTGCCAGTCCCTTGGCAAACAAACTAAGCCTAGCAGTTATTGTATTTAGATCAGGAGTTGCTACAATATTGTTATACTTTCTAGTACACATGCTTTTAAATGAAAATTTCCTCCGGATCAAACTATGTATGCTCTAACCTTCAAACTTACTCATTTCACCTATAATATGGGGCTTCACAGCTTTTGCATAAGTCTTGAGCAGTCAGAAGATAGAACAATCAAGCTAAGTACTACGTCTCAAATTCTTTACAATACCAACATTGCGAACTTTTTCATAAGTTTTCAGAATAAGACTCAGAGCTTAATTGTATGACACCCTCAAGTCTCTCAATGTATGTGGTATTTGTGGTTCTCTCTTTGAGGTATGAATGATGTTATGCCTCCTATAGCTAAAGGTATATATGGTGGAGCGTATAGGATCGGCAATAACAAGGATAGGCATACTTGCAAAACATGTATTGTAAAGTCAACTAGTGAATCCACAGAGAATCGAGGCATACAATCAAACCAAGATGTGCATGTGTATGGAATATGGTGGATAGGTGCATATGTGTTATTTATGGCTAATTTCTATTTCTATTGTTGCTCTTTGGGAATGACTCTCTTTAAAACTTTTCTCAGGAAAGACATGGGCTATCTTTATTATTTCTTTTTATTTAGGGAGGCGGGCATCTAGTACCTATTGTTTTAATTGTTGGGATACTTGTCCATCTTTTACTCCCCTTTTCTTTTTTTTACATAGCCACATGCATCCTTTGAACACAATAAATAAATTGAGAGATATAGTCAGGACTTAGAGCATTAAAGATAGGGGTTATCCTATAGGGTGGTTGTATCTTCTTGTGTCCTCTCCTAGTGTAGGAGGTGAACATCTTATGATGAACATGTATAGAAATATGGTGAATGATTAAGATTACTCCTAAAATAGAAATAATGCTTATGTGGACTGGAGTGTGCAAGTGTTTCTTGGTTTAAAAAGCATGACAAGACTCTCATAAGGTATACAAACAGATTGATCTGAACTCAATGCAAAGCAAGTAGCTTAACTGTGAAAAGGTTTTCCTATCCTCTAAGATATTAATTCTGGCTTTGGTAGGAATTCATATTTATCATACAAGAGCTCATCATGTAAATTTTAGATCTTCAAAATAAAACCTCTAGAACTTAGTAATGCTAGGAATAAGATAAATAGTGGCTCAACCTTCATGAATCATATCAATCAACTACCTAGACTTAGCGCAAGCTTATGCCTCCACAATTAAGGTTCAGAATAAATTCTCCAATTAAAACAACAATGCTTAGAACCAGGGAGATTTTAAGTTTGGAAGCTAAGTATTTGGCAAGCATTAAACAATTTTAATGTTCATCAATTTTGTTAGCTCTAGTCGGACTAATTATACCCTACTAAATATGGAACTGAATATTTATTTGTTTAATTAATTATATATCTTTTTGTGGTTTTATATTTAATACCTAACAAAAGACTCTATGACTTTGTGGACCTTCATGTGCCCACATATTTTTGATATTTTATGACTATTTATAAAGTAGACTCAAAAATCGCTTAGGTGTATTCACCTGATAACTAGGGGATGCTCCTCCCCAAGCTGGATGGTTGCAATATCTGATGTTGACGTCCTTCAGAGCGAGCTAGCCAGTAGCGAACCCGGTGGTTGTCACTGATAGTCTCTCTCCTTGCTATTATGTTATTCCTACATAAATACTCCACCAAAAAGGAAAACCAAAACTCGAGACTCGAATTTAATAATGGGTTAGCGGTCAGCCAAAGAGTAATTGATCACCTTTATGAGTTATCTTTAATATTGTCTAATTTAAGCAGGATTTCACTTCTTTTTGAATTTTCTTTTTATGATGCAAGAATGTAAATATGAGTGCTATATTTTTGTCATTTTTATTTTATGCCACCACAGTGGATATTCCTTCGGAAAATACCATAGGGTATCCACATGGGGCTTTTTGATGCCATGAATAATGCAGTAATCATTTTTGTTATTTTATATTTTAATATGTGAACAAAATTATGCTACTAAGTAAATTTAAATTACTAATGCATTGAATGAGATAACTACCATTCTAACCTTATGGCTAGGGTGCGGAATTTAAAGTCTACCGACAGGACTTAGATAGAGGTGAGCACTTACTCAGTGGGTTCCTCGTCTGAGATAACCTCAGTCAACTCCCCATCTCGCGGTGATGCGTCGCGTGCCTCCTTCCATCTTGCTTCTGTCTCTTTTGCTTCTCTTTCCTCTAGTTCCAGCTCTTCAGTTTTGTTCTCCTTCTCCCATGCTTCTAATCGTGCTAAGATCTCCTCCTTTTCTTTCTTGGCGATCTGATCCATCCTCTCAGCTTCTTCTGCCCAGCTACTCCAGCGGGATACTTGCTTGTTCTCTTCTTGCTCCGAGAAGCGATCTTCATATTTCACAATCTTGCTAGGAAAGTCTTCCCATCCACAGTGAGGCTGGGCAGCCTGACGGTAGACTTGGCGTCTTCTCCTGTTGCGCTGCTTCCTGATCTGCTCATGGTTATTTAATGTTTTGAATTGATAGCGTACCTTTCTGGTAGGTAGGTTGAAGTGGATATGTCCGGACCGAATGTAGATGTTGGCGTTGGCTGTGTAAAGGAATGGTCTTCCCAAGAGGATCGGGGAATCATCATTTCCCTGCATGTCAAGGACTAGAAAATCTACAGGTATATATTGTCCTTGAATTCTTACCATGACATCCTTGACTACTCCTTCAGGAAATCTTAGTGATTGATCCGCCATCTGCAACTGAATACATGTTGGGTATAAAGGTAAATCAAACAATTCATCATATACCTATTTTGACATTACGTTGCAGCCTGATCCAGTATCACAGACGGTGTGAGGGAAGGTGGTGTCTTTGATCGTGCATTCAATAATTGGTACACCTGGATCACCTCTCTTGATTGGAAATGGC
>JADLZL010002499.1:0-201562 GCA_015844335.1 Chrysopogon serrulatus
ACAACCAGTCATATTTTAGTGGTCCATCCCAGTTGTTAATCCAGATGGTGCAAATGCCCCAATATTGTTCACCGGTCAAGCAATACAAGTCACCTCAAAGAACGAGAAGCCTCGGCATAATACTCCACCTCCACAATTTCAACAAAGGAATTCAATTAAAAGTTTTAGGAGTCGTTCTAGATTTCCTTGTTACAATTGTAAAGAATTTGGACATTTTGCTTATGAATGCCCTCAACCCAAGCGCAATTATACACCGGCACCACCACAGAACCCGGCGGGGATCAACAAAAGCAGAAAAGCTACTCTTTCATCTCAAGATTATAAGAAGCAAGCTGTAGGTGCACATGTTGGATGTGTACATTATACTACCATGGATGAAATCCCAGTAGGAGAACCAGTGACTGCGGGTATATTTCTAGTGAACCAAAACCCTGCATGCGTTTTGTTTAACTCTGGATCATCACATTCATTCATAAGTCAAGCTTTTGTATCCAAGCATCAATTTCAAATTAGTATTTTGAAGAATGGGTTTTTGATCAACTCATTGGAGCTAAAACATAAACCAACCACATAGTGTGGAATGTTATAATTGAAATTGGAGGAAGAAAGTTTCCAGCACACCTTATTGTGTTGCCAGATCTGGGTTTGGACGTCATTTTAGGCACAAACTGGATGAAGGAATATGAAGTAACTATCAATGTGCCTAACAGGATGCTCAAGTTAAATTCACCAGAGGGCAATGGTACCTTAGATGTGTCACTTTCTATGGATCCTAATCTGAGGAATTCATCTTTTGCTACCCAGACCATCCGGTTAGAAGATATTCCGGTGGTGTGTGAATTTCAGGACGTATTTCCGATGATTTACGGGTTTACCACCGGAGAGAAATGTTCAATTTGCTATTGACCTAATACTGGCTTTGCTCCTATCTCTAGAAGACCCTATAGAATGCCACCAGATGAGTTGGTTGAATTGAAGAAACAAATATAAGAACTATTGACAAAGAAATTTATTAGACCAAGTACATCTCCGGTGGGGATGCCACGCCTTATTTGTGAAGAAGAAGGATGACACTCTGCGTATGTGTGTTGATTATCGACCCTTAACGCAGTGACCATTAAAAATAAATATCCACTTCCCCATATTGATATTCTTTTTGACCAATTGAGTAGGGCCAAGGTTTTCTCTAAGATTGATTTGAGATCAGGCTATCACCAAATCAGAATCCGATCAGAGGACATCCCAAAAACAGCTTTTGTCACCCGACATGGTCTATTCGAGTACTTGGTAATGTCTTTCGGTCTTACAAATGCACCTGCTCATTTTATGTACTTGATGAATTCAGTCTTCATGCCAGAGTTGGACAAGTTTGTTGTGGTATTTATTGATGATATATTGGTATACTCTGAGAATGATGAAGATTATCTTGAGCATCGAGAATAGTACTAACCGGACTCGGGGAACACAAATTGTATGCTAAATTTAGCAAGTGTGAATTTTAGCTCCGTGAGGTCAAATTTTTTGGGGCATGTGCTATCGAGAAAATGGTATATCAGTAAACCCCGATAAAGTTCGGGGAAGTGTTGAAGCTGGAAAGCTCCAACAAGCTGTCTCGAAATCGGGGAGTTTCCTTGGATTAGCCGGTTATTATAGGCGATTCATTCCGGACTTTTCAAAGGTTGTTAAACCCATGACGCGGTTGCTTCAAAAGAATGAAAAGTTTATATGGACACCGGAGTGTGAAGCCGCTTTCTGCACTTTGAAAAAGTTACTAACTACTGCTCCTGTGTGTAACACCCCGGTGTTACGTTAACCAAAACCTGCCATGTCATCATCATCATTGCATAAGCATTCATCATTAGAAAACTCTAATTCAAACAATTAAAATGAGTTTATGATTCTAGGGTGTTACTTGAGTTCTTTTATATCACATGTGTATGCGTTTATAATTTAAACTTCGCTCACATGTTTACTTTTATCAATAAAAGCAATCAATTAAAATCAACTCTGGTGTTTGCAAGTGTTTGCCTAACACTGACTCACACATCAAACAAGTTTTCTAAAGCAATTGGTGCAAAAGAAAGAAGCAAATTTGAATTTGGAATTTCTAATTCCAAACCCTAGCTCAAGTGGCTAAGTGTTGGAATTGGAATTTCACTTTCAATTTTGGTGAGCTAACCATAATTAATTTTATAAATAAAAAGTGGCTAACCAATGGCACTATTTCAAAGTATGAACTTTGTACTTTGAAAATATGCTAATGGTTGGGTTTGAAAAAGTACCACATCATCATTAATTAATTGCCCAAGAATCCAATTTGAAAATCTATTTCAAAAGCTTGAAATTCAAAGTGAAACTGCCCCTTTTCAATTTCACCTCAAAATGTTCAAAATTTGGGGGAAAACTCAAAAATACAGTTTGTGCATCTCTTTGAGCCCTACAACTTTGGTATATAAAGTTTTTCAAGTTTTTGAATAAAATTTGAAGTAATTTCAAAAGTTATTTGAATTGCAAAATGTCCCCTTTTGAGTTTTAAACTCTAATTCAAAAATTATTTGGTTTCATGAAAAACTTCCTAAATGAAAGTTGTAGATCTTGAGAAATGGAACAACTTTTATTTTTGGAGATTTTTATCTTTTATTCAAAATTTGAAAGTAATTTTGAATTCCTTCAGGTTAGGGTTTTGTTCCCTTTTCAAATTTGAAATTCAAATTCAAAAACTAATTTGATTCTGACCAAACTTCTTTAATCAAAATTGTAGAGCATGAAAAGTTGCACAAGTGATATTTTGGGAGATTTTTTTGTGTACAGTACAATTTTTGAAAGTAATTTTGAAAAAGAAAAAGGAGAGGTGTCTCTGCTTCGGTGATGCTGGGGGCGTGCCGGCTCGCCCGGCTGCCCCATGCGGACGGCCGGCCGACCGCCGCCGTGGATGTTCTCGGCCGTTCCCGGTCTTTGCGCGCTGCCAACCCGCTCAACGCCGTCGTGAACTCTCCCTCCACCTGTCAAGCGCCTCCTTGCCCTATAAAAGCTAGTGATGGTCGACGCCGGCTCTCCTTTCTCCTCCCTGCTCGCCGCCGGCCGTCGCCGTTCTCTTGCCGAATTCGTGCACACCACACCATCGTCATCCAATTCGCCTCGCACACAGCCCCGCAACTTCGTGCGCACTCACGAGTCCATCCCGGTCTCGGTGGTTCTTGGGAATTACCGTTGCAACACCATCTTCCTCGCCTCCGTCGAGTGCACGCCGCCGCACCTCTGCGATCGCCGTCGGCCTTGTTCCATTCACTTCCACGCCCTTTGCTCTGTGTTTTGAAGTCGGGGTGAGCTCCTGGAACTTACGGGGGTGTTGGTTACACTAGCGTCGTCGTAGGGATGCCGGAACAGTAGCATGCCCGAGAGCGCCGCCGCGCCTCTAGCGTCGTGCTCGCCGCTGTGCTTGTGTGGTGTTGCTCCGAGTCGCGTTCGTGCTGTGCTGAGTTCGGGTGAAGCCGCTAGTCACGTTGGCACGCTCAGTTTTAACGGAGAAGCTCCAGTGAGCTTGTTCACCGGGAGCCGTGCGCCGGCGAGCCGCCGGGATCACCACCACGGGTGCTCTGGTGGCTGACGAGGGTGGTGTAGTAGCTCGTTGGGCGCGGCATGAGTTGTAGGATCGATCGGTGTAGTTGGTTTCGCCGGAAGATCATCGCCGGTGACGAACCGCCGTCGATCGCCCGTCGTTATCCTTGTTCCCGTCGGGGAGAGAGAAGAAAGAGGAGGAAGGCGCCGTGAGGAGTCCGGCCTGTGTCGGCGGCGAGAGAGGGGAGAGCCACGGAGCCGGGCGGGCGCCTTGGCGCACGGCGCAGCTGTGCAGGCCGACAGGCCACAGTAGAGCCCAGAGAGGAGTGAATTTTTTTTTTCTTTTTCCAAATTCAATTTACAAATGCTGTTTTCACTTTTTTGTATTAATTTATTTTGGGCATATTAAATTATGGAAAAAATATGTATGTGTTCCTTGTGCTGTGCTCTATCAAAGAAAAATACTAACTCTGATTTTTCAATAAAATTTAATTATGCTTTAATTTACTCTTTTAATTAACAAATGCAATTTCCATGATTTTTAATAATTAAAATATAAGTCCAAAAATTATGAAATTTGTTTTGTGTGCTAATTAGATGATGATGATCTTATTTATAAAGTTTGATCCTGTTTTGATTAAGTTTTGTATTACACTTAATTAATACCTTAAATAATTAGAGTTTAATTAAGTAATTCCTTTGATTAATTAGTATTTAATTAATCTCCATTTAACAAGTTAATTAGTGGCTTTCAACAACTGTAAAAATGGTTAATAAATTAGTAATCACCTCTAATCACCATTAGGGTTGCTTGATTTTGGGATTGAGTGATGACCCTAGGTCATTAACCCTAATGACCTTCGGCATTTCATGTTGATTGCGTATCGCTAGTCCGTCGTCGTCGACGCTAGTTATACCTTCTTAGTGCGAGGTTACCGTGAAGGAAAGTTGTACTCAAGATAGAATAATGATCGTTGCATCATTATCGCATGTCTTTATCACTGCATCGTAATCATGCATTCTTGTCATGTAGCTGTCGGATCTGAGGAAGGGGTGATCCAACTCCTGTTCTTGAATAAGGTGATCGTCGTGAGGAGGTTGGATCTGATCTTGGTGATTGGGTAGCCGATCCTCACTTCATCGAGCCCCAAGGCAAGCCCCGGATGCATTTAAACCTATTCTTGTATTTAGAAAGTTTTATGATTTTATGTGATGATATAATGCATTAGGTGTAGGAGTTGTGTGCTATCCTACTTTGATGCATTCTTGTACCTTGCTACATTACCCTGAATACCTGTTTTGATTTTGAAATGCCTAGTTACGCTTAGCCTTGCTACTAGTGTAGGTTTTGGTAAATTGTTTTCAAAGGTGATAACAATACTCCCTGAAGGGAATTTACGAAAACCTGATGTTGCTTGTCGTCTATCCTTGTTCCGACGGGGTCAAGGATACACCACAAACATGATGATGAATAAATCGAGACCGGGTGGAGTGACTTGCACTAGAAAGGGCTAGTGCCCTAGTGTAGTGTAGATCCCACTTGTGAGTCGGTTAAGCTTGGATTCGTTGTCTTGGCCCTTGGATCATGAGGTTATTGGATAGTACTAATTCGCATGCTAATGGCGGTAAGCTCCATTGTATGATCCATATGAGAGCGGACACCGGGCCGGGAAGTAGCGTGTACCCACACTACGAGTGCACCCGTCGGCGGTTAGGCTGACGGCGTAGGGAGATGGTGTCTTGTACTCTCGTGGCTAGGACCCGTTCAGTGCGGAGAAATGCAAGTGTGAGTTGATATATGTAAGATGTTTGGTCTGCATATATCGTGTGGCTAGGAAGCCCCAATTTGGGTATATAAAGCGATTCGAATCGTCGTTGCTCCACGATATGGGAGACTTGATCCTTGCACCAGCATCATAGTAATAATGAAAGTGGTTGAGATGAAAGTTTTTGGAAATCGGCATATGTCGACAAGTGATTGTACACTACTAGATTTTGCAAGGCACTTCAAAAATGAGCTCGGAGGCGGTTTACCGCCTCTTTTTTCGCAACAACCGCCTCGGTTAATACCTTAACGAGGCGGTGAAAACCGCCTTTTGATCTTGCTAAAGCCTCGCCTCGGTTAATTCCGAGGCTATTGGCGGCATTAACCTGAGTCTTCTCCCCAAACTTTTAGGGTTTCATTCAGGACAACTCCTCCTCCCTAAGTCCTCTCTCCCGGCGTAGGGCGGCGGCTCCCTCTCCCTCTCCTCTCCCTCTCCCTCAGGCTCTCCCTCTCTTTTGTACTCGGGGTTTGTTCAACCCACTGCGGATTGCGCCAGGTGGCGGAACCGGCGGGTGGACAAAGTGCGGATCGGCCCTTGTTGCGAATGCGGGGGCGGGGCCTTGTCGAAGAAGTGACCGATGAGGAATGAATTGAGTGGCCTCAGGCGGGGCCTCCCTTTTGTTGAGTGATTGTAATAAAGTTACGGTGGCGGATCCGGCCGGCGGCGGATAGCGCGAGCGAGGCGGCGGCTGGCGAGTACCTCCGCGGTGGCGTTTGTAATAATGGCTACCGGCCTCTAGTTTGTTTTTTTTTTTTATATTAAAAGGTTTTGTTAAATTACCGCCTCGTTATTGTAAGTCTTCCGCCTTGGTTAAACCCTAGTGATTTGTTGTAGGAAAAACGCCTCGGTTAACTAAAAAACCGCCTCGGTTAAGTTTTTTGTAGTAGTGATAGTGAGTCTGGCTTAGTCTTTCGCAAAGGGGTGTCTTTTGATCTTGCTAAAGCCTCACCTTGATTTCTATTAGCCGGGAGTCTTAATCCCCGTGGGTTCTTGCGGGTACTTTTTGTACTCGGGGGTTTGTTCAACCCATTTGCGGGTGAAACCGCATGGAACGCCCTTTTGCAACGGTTGTCGAAGAAGTGATGAGGAATGAATTGAGTGGCCTCGGGGCGGGAGCACTTTTGTTCTGATTGGACAATAAAGTTACGTAATGATACTTCATTTGGTTTGTAATAATGGCTGGTTTGTATAAGTTTTGAAAAAGGTTTGTAAATTAAGTTATTGTAAGTCTTCCGCTACTCTAGTATTTGTGTATGAAAACTGTTGTATCTTTGATGTCTCTGTAAGTATCGATCTGGAGTAATCGACATCGGGGAACCAAACGTTTTAAGTTATGTGGTTTATTGCGGCCGGAGGTCTTAGGGACAATGTCGGTGCTTTGGGCCATATAATTTAGAAGGTTACGCCACCTTGTGTTGGCGTCCTAATAACGAGGATGTTTCGCGTGCTTCATGCATTGCCTAATGCGGGAAGGTCGAGTCATTGCCTATGCCTCGCGACAACTTCAAAAGCATGAAGTTAATTATCCTACTCATGATTTAGAACGGCCGCATGATGGTCCATGCTTTTTACGGATGGAGGCATTATCTGTTGGGAAAATTATGCCACATTTACAACGATCATAAGAGCCTTAAATATATTTTCACCCAGTAGGAGTTAAATATGAGACATAGAAGATGGTTGGAATTGATTAAAGATTATAATTTGGAAGTGCATTATCACCCAGGGAAAGGCTAATGTAGTAGCCGATGCTCTTAGCAGGAAAGCTCATTGCAACTACATGGAGTTACTCTCCGAAGAAACTTTCAATCTTATGCATCCAGTAGTGATCAATAATATCGTGGTTAGTTGCAATCTGGAAAGCCAAATTATTGAAGGTCAAAAGACCGATGTGGGTGTTTTTCATATCAAGCAAAAGATTCAAGGGAAGGAAACCAAGCATTTCCGAGTGGATGAAAACGGAGTGCTATGGTTTGACGATCGTTTGGTAGTTCCCAAAGATGAAAAATTGAAAGATCAAATTCTATCTGAAGCCCATTTCTCTAATCTATCCATCCATCCTGGTAGTAGTAAAATGTACCAGGATTTGAAACCAAAATATTGGTGGACCAAGATGAAAAAGGAAATAGCACGGTTTGTTGCTCACTGTGATGTGTGTGGAAGGGTAAAAGCAGATCAATTGCGACCTGCTGGGCTACTCCAATCCTTATCTATTCCTGAATGGAAATGAAAAGAAATAGGTATGGACTTTATAACTGGTCTTCCTAGAACACAGAGAGGGTATAATTCCATATGGGTAATTGTGGATCGTCTTACTAAGACGGCACACTTTTTACCTGTTAAGTTTGGATACACTGCAGAACAATATGCAGATTTGTATATCTCGCAAATTCTACATTTGCATGGTGTTCTAAAAACCATCATATCCGATAGAGGTTCGCAATTCATGGCTCGTTTTTTGGGAGCACCTTCATAATTATCTTGGTACCAAACTAATTAGAAGTTCTGCATATCATCCTCAGACTTCTGGTCAAGTTGAGCGGGTAAATCAGATTCTAGAAGACATGTTAAGAGCTTGTGTGTTATCTGCTTCAGTTCTTGGGATGAATGGTTAACATTTGCAAAGTTTTCATATAACAATAGCTATCAGGAAAGTATCAAAATGGCACCGTTCGAAGCACTTTATGGCAGAAAATGTAGGACCCCCTTAAACTGGGTGGAACCCGGGGAGAGGAGGTACTACGGTATTGATTTTGTGAAGCAAGCTGAAGAACGAGTCCAAAAGATTCAACAACATCTTAAAGCTGCTCAATCCCGTCAGAAAAGTTATGCTGACAAAAGACGTAGGCCAATATATTTTAATGTTGGTGACTATGTTTATTTGAAGGTTTCACCTTTTAAAATTGAACGTCGATTCGGAATACAAGGTAAATTGGCTCCTCACTATGTGGGACCATTCAGGATCATAGCTCGCAAAGGAAAAGTGGCATATGCTTTGCAACTTCCACTTAGTATGAGTGCGGTGTTTAATGTTTTCCATGTCTCCCAACTCAAGAAATGTTTGAGAGCACCCACCAGAAGAAGTCGGGTTTGGATGATATTAAATTGGAATCGGACCTTACATATAAAGAAGGACCGAAAGAGTTTTGGAAGAAACGGAAAGAGTGACCCGAAGTAGGATTGTGAAATTCTACAAAGTTTTGTGGAGTAATCATACTGAAGACGATGCTACTTGGGAACGAGAAGATTTTCTTCGCACCAAGTACCCTGCCTTTTTTGAACAATGGTACGTCCTGTGAAATCTCGGGACGAGATATTATTAAGGGGGGAGGAGCTGTAACATTCTAAATGTTAAACACGATTGCATTGCATTTTCAATTTTGCATAACGCATCATTATGCATAAAGCCATAAGCATATGAAAGTGTAAGTTCTATATGTGCAACACCTATATGTGTTAAGTGATTCTAAAATTAACCTAAAGTGGTTTAGAATTCAATATAAAGTAGAGTTTATATTTAAACTTTTGTCAAATTATGCTTCTATAAAGTTATGTGTGCCATAAATGTCTTTACCAAGTTGCTAAATTCTCTAGAATGTAAGTGTATGTTCTTCGGTTTTTGAGGTTGAGCCCTAAATAAGAGTTGTAGTACAAAGCATGTGCAACAACTTTTCTTTAAGGGTCTAGGGCCAAATTCTTTTGTTTAGTGAGAACGATCATGATTCACTAGTTGATAGCGAATAGTTGTTGCTTTCTAGTAATTATGTTAACCTTTTCAGAGAGGAGATATGCACCTACTCTGTAGATATTAAAAGCAAGTAACATTTAACTTCTTTCTTAGTAATATGATAGTATAGTGTTGTCATCGGAGAAAGAGAGGCGCACACATGGAACCTTATGTAGCTTTCTATTCTTGTCATTTCCCATGATCATGTCATCATGTATCATTTCATGCCATAGCATCTGTCATCGCGCATCCTATATGCATTCTTGGTATTCATATATCGCATACATTCATATAGGATCGAAGGAAGAGGCGTCCGTCGAGTGCGTGGTGACCAAGGAGAAGGATCCACGAGGAGTTGCCACCCGAAGGCAAAGGGCGAGACTCGAACCCAGCCAAAGTGCACTAACCTTGGATCCTCTACTTTTCACCAGAGGCAAGCCCCGGAGCATTCTATTAACCTATTCTTCTTTAAAATGCAATACTTACTTTTATCCCTTGTGATGTGCATTACGTTTATAGCAATTGTGTGATACCGTTGTTGCATAAATACCTTGCCCACTAAATGAACCTGGTCATAATACTAGATTGGATAGGTAGTTTTATGCTTAGCCATGCTTAGACCTTAAGAAGCCGGATGATTTCCTGTCATCCGTAACAATTAGGTTGGTACATATGATATCTTTAAACATGAGGAGAATGATAATTGGAGACCGGACGGGATTCGGTGTTTGGAATGCTACAGGACATGGAGGTCTTGTATGCTTCTAGTTTTTCCCGTCTGAGTCGATTAAGGACCGCACCGTACTGCGGTCTAGGTGTGAGATTGAGCGATACCTTCACATAACGGCCGAATAACTTCGTTTCGATTTGCGGAAATCGATTAGCTCGTTTGAGGTAGGTATTGAACCGTTAGCATTCTTTGGGAGGAGATAAGTGGAGTAAGGGGACTGATCCAAATCCAGAAGAAGCTGCGGGGCCACGGGTCGTTGGGGTGCTTGACTCGGGTGAGGATCGAGGACCATGAGTTTTTGCTTGGCGGTTCAATCCTATTTTTCGAATAGAGTGAGCGGTAATCCACTTAGGGTGAAGTACAAACTCGTCGTGTGGGTGTGTGATACGGGCTTACCCGGTGGTGTAATCGATTCGAATCGCCGTCTCTCCGGATAGTGAGAAACTTATACCTTGTCGCAGAGACGTAGTAAAAGAGATAGAATTCCTTTGTTGGTTTTGAAAGGATTATAATTGGTACCTCATGCGTAGATGAATGCTTATATAATTCAAGTGTATGTTTTAGAAAGGTGCAAACGTAGTTATGGATAGCATCATAATAATTTTGCCGCCAACATATAAAACTTTGGAACCTAATAATAAGCTTTTTCCGCAAAAGGTTGCTAGCCAACAAACCCCACCATCCATAGCCAATCATTTATTCTTGGAGTCTTTTCCTTTATTCTCTGTCGGGTAAGTCTTGCGGAGTACAATTGAGTACTCAGGGTTTTTACCCATCGTTGCAGGTGACTTGTTGTATTGCATCGCGGGCGTTAACCCTGTGGATGGCAAAGTGTTGATTAGGCCAACGGGCATGGCCATATCCTATAAGCTCATCTTCATCTTCATGCTTGAGGTTTGATTAAAATTTTGGTGTTATAAAACAAACTTATGGTGTTGTATTTAAAAATAAGAAACACTTCCATGTATTATAATTGAACCACCTTTGTAATTACATAGAACTTCGGTGTGTAATCATTTTTCTTGTAAACTCTATATCTTGATGTATGGTGTTTCTTTAATCATGTGATCTGGATGTAAGTTGATTTACCGAGGTCCGCCGTGACACTCGGCGGACTACCGGGTTCATTCGAGTGGTGGTATACGTGTCAACGTTTTTTAACGGGACAGTTATGCTTAATCTCGAATGGATTGGTCGATTTCTGTCTGCGCCAGCTACATACGGCAGCCACAAAGGCTGCGTCATTTGCCACCCTCCGGCCCGAGCCACGCATAGGGTTGAACGACTCCGCCCGCTCGCGTCCTTGCCGCTCGTCGAGGCCACCACCGGCCGCCGCCGTCGGCCCACACCACCGTCGCTGTCGACTTACGCCCGGCAACCTTGGCGCGAGCCCCACCACTATGGGCGTCGCCCCATGCCCTAAGTCTTGTTGCATCCGGCCGTAAGGCCCCGAGAATCCGGTGCCCCCTGACGGCAACGCCGCCTCCGGCGTGGCCCAGTGCGCCGCAGCCACGCTAGCCCACTGCCAGGCTCGGGCCGACCTAGGACTGGCCACAGCGGCAGCCCGGGCCGGCCGCACGTGCCAGAAGGGAGGGCGGATGGAGGAAGAAGAAAGAAGCCTGCCACCGCCCCCCGCCCCTACGAGGCCAACGCCATAGCCCATTGTCGGCCTCGGCCACGCCGACCCCCCGACCCGCCCCGCGCGAAGCAAGCCAGGCCGCCCGTCGGCCCGGCCGCCCGGCTGGCCGCCGCCGCGGGTAAGCGAGCCACTTTCGCCCGCCCGGCGCTAGGTCCCGCCGCTGCCCGGCCGCCGGAGGGCCGGCGGATCCGGCCACCTGGGAACTAGATCTGGCCGTTCGGGCACGGATCCGGCCGCCTAGGCCACCGGACCTGCGGCGCGGCGCCGCCGCCCTTGTCGTCACGAATGGAGGAGAGGGCGAGTGGAGGAGGATGAAGTGCATCGTCATCCCCTGCGCCGGCGCGGACCACGAGCCGGCCGCTGCAACGGCTGCCCACCACCCCCGCCAAGCTCCGCGGCCCGCGGTAGTGGCCAACAAGCCCGCTGCAGTGCGCGCCGCCTCACGAGGAAGAAAGAGCCCCGCCGCCACCATCCTGGCCGGCGGCGGCCATGCGGTGGCCGGCTCGGTGGGCGGCGAGGACCTAAGGAGTAGGGGTGCGGCGCGACGGGAGAAGCTGCCAGTCGCCCCGCGTGGGGGAGCGACACTTGGGGTCTGTTCGACCGCAGTTGCTTTGTACATCCTTGGATTGCTGCGTCTACGTGAAGCGAGCCCATGCTCCACTATTGCTGCTTTTCGGTGGAGACATGGAGTCTTGTCTAGCTTTTTTGGCCTGTCCCGTCTTGTCATCTCAGGGCGACTGCATGCAGCTTTTTATGAAAATTTTCTATTGTGATGAAAGGCTAATGTTTACCTGTTTGTGGGAGAATTTTTTAAAATTCTATTTTATATGTTAACCAGGTCATAAAAAGTTCTATGGCAACCCTACAGTGTATGACTTTGAGCTAAATGATTGTGGACAGTGTATCTTATGACTGGACTTTGAGCTACTAATGCAAATCTAAACAGTGGCCATTTTGGCTGGCCGGATTCGCGTCATTGGCGCTGGCGTGCGGCCAAAGGTACTGCGTTCCGATCCCATATACATACAAGCATACAGCATGCTGCGGCATAGTGGATGAACAATCACCAGCGGCAGTGCATACCGCAGGTTATGGTACGTGATGCCGCGTACCTCCCGACTCCGTCACATGGGCCTTCTTTGCGCCATGACTTGCCCATAGCATCAGCACCACTGCGGGACCCCGCCTCAACTCCACTCCGATCTCGAGACTCACAGCGCGTGCGCCGCCGCCGTGCAGGGGGCCCAGATTGAGGCTGAATGGGTGAACCCGCATGGACAGGGCGGGTTGGGGGCGGGTTTAATCCTGATTTTTTTTGGGCAGGCACCTGCTGATGAAAGGCTAATGTTTACACTGGATTTGTGGAGAATTTTTAAAATTCTATTTTATATGTTAACAGGTCATAAAGTTCTATAACAACCCTACAGTGTATGACTTTGAGCTAAATGATTGTGGACGGTAGTGCATCTTATGACTGGACTTTGAGCTACTAATGCAAATCTAAACAGTGGCCATTTTGGCTAGTCTTTGGTAATACCCTCTCCCACATCAAGCCGAGCGGCGACACGTCGTCGTCCAACGAGCTTGTGCAGTTGTGCCGTCTTGCACCTGTGCGTGTCCGGCGAAGCCGCCGTTCGTTCCCGTCCTCTGCGTTCGTCAGGACCATAAAACCTCAGCGAAATGTGCCAAAGGAAAAAATTCCATCCCTGTAAGCCGTAAATGTGGTCCCATCGCTCCACATTGGTGACTCCCGGGTCACGGAAAGAGTTGGCGAGCGCATGTTCGCGGCGTGCTATAGCCAATCCAGCGTGGCTCGGCCCGCATAAACGGCGACCAAGAGGTCGTCGGGACCTAGCTCCCCACCATTTTGCGGAAGCTTCCCATCCTCCATCAGCAGAGGCCAGCCTACCCACCTGCTTGCAGGAAAGGTCCAGCCAAAAGACGGTGACGGCGCTGGCCGGAGCCCGCCCACCCTGGTTTTCTCGTACTGCACATGTAGGTTTTGTTTTAGTTTTCCTCCCAAACTAGCTTTATCGCTGGAGGCTACTCCCTCTGCTTCCCGTATCCATGCCAAAAGAATTATAAACTATAGATGTATTATCAAGGTAAATCAATCAATTTAAGGTTAATTAAACATTATTAATATTATAGAAAGTAGTTTCATTTTTTTGTATTTCCCGAATATATTAAACTATAAATATACGTTTATAATTAATCTAATACTAATAAAGATTCTGATTTATTCCTGGTTAAATACTATGACAGTATATTATCTGATATTATACACGCCCCGTAATCATAAATTCGGATGTAATATAAACATTTATATCTCTAAATAAGTATATATTATTACAAAGTATATTCTATGTTCAATCTAATGACACTTATTCTAAAGGATTTGAGTTCTCCATAAGTGAGGTGTGCTTTTATTTAGGACAAAGGGTGTAAATTGTAATTTAGGATATCGTATCACGTCAATCTAGATAGGCTTCCATAATAAATAGGTTTAACTCTAGTCTTATACTACAATCTGACATCATTTGTTAAAATGATCCTCATTTATAGGATCAATCCTGAATAAAATAACCATCATGCGAGCGGTGAAAAAAAACAGGAAATAGTTTTTTTCTCTCTCTCAATGTTTTTCCGTAAAATTAAATTTGATTTCTATCGAATTTTTTGGGCGGATGGATCCAAAATCCTTTTTTTAATCCAAACCGGGATAGCCACAGCGGCCGCATGGGGCGGATGGTTAGATCGAGAAGCGTGTCACATCCCATCATGCATAAATACCCGGCCGGAGTCCAACGAACCCTCGAAAACACGAAAGCAACTACCGCCGCACTCCGAGTCCGCCGCCGCAGCGCCGCTCCAACTCCGCGTGCTGGCTGGTAAGCGATCCTACCTTGCCCTGACTGATTACGCCGTTCTAAATCGGACCCAAGCCTTGTTCGCGCTGCCAGTTTTGGATTCGCGCGCGGCGTCTTTGGTGCTCTACTTGCGAACCCAATCCGTTTATCCGTCCATTTCTTTAATCGATTCGAGTTTCCTGCTTCTCCGGAACGGGAATCCACTGATCGATTGTAGTTGATGGCACACTTGTTGCTTGGTTTATTTTCCTATAATAAACTGAAGTTTTTGGGGTTCGCCTGTTCCTGCATTGCTCATAGGCGATGGAAACAAACGTTATGCGTTTTTAATTTGGGGAAATTTACCCCTTACATTTGGTTATATGGAATCGCATATCTTGGTGGCTGGGTTTTAAGGTCATAATATTGAAGGTTACTATCTAGTTATTATATTCTGAAGGAAAGTGCATCTCTTCCGAAGCGTAGACAGTAGATTGATGGTCTTAACCAGCAACTGGAGTGCATCTATCTGCCGTCTATCAATTGAACTAGATTCCGTTTTGAGACATTTGTAAGAACTTCATGAATCGTGCTTCATCTATTTTTCCAGGAAACACTTTTGCTATACGGAACAGGTCAGTACCAGAAAAATTGAATAGAGCAACAACTTTATGTAGAACAACAAAGCTATAGACCCTTTATATTATACCTTTTAAATGATATTACTTTGTGCTGTTGAGGGAAGGTGTTACATGTGGACAAATTGGTGATCAATCAGATCGCGAGGCTTGTTCATTTAAGTCTGCATTTTTGCACACAAAAGATTCTAGCTAAAACAGCATTATGGTAGTGATAAAAACTAATTACAACTCAAGGCTCAAGTACTAATTTATCTTAGCTACATGTTTTTCTGCACATGCATGATTCAGATTCATGTCTTGTGGTGCTTCCCAGTTCCCATCATATATGATATTTATTTTCATGTGTATTGATACTGGGTTTTGAACTTATCTGGTTGTTCAGATGGAGGGTGTTCTTCATTTTGATGGTGCTTCAAAGGGGAACCCAGGAAAAGCAGGTGCTGGAGCTGTGCTTAAGACTGAAGATGGTAGAGTGGTATAATGAAAATACTTAGTGCACTTGAAAAATTTATTTTTTGCGGTTTCTCCATCTATCACTGGGTTCACTGATGTTATCACATAACCTTGCAGATATCTCGTCATCGTGAGGGTCTTGGAGTCGCTACTAATAATGCTTCTGAGTATCAGGGCCTGATCTTAGGACTGAAATCTGCTTCTCAGCATGGAATCCAGAGAATCAAAGTACATGGGGACTCTCAACTTGTGTGCAATCAGGTATGGCTTTTTTCACTATAAGTAATCAAATCTTTGTCTAGCTTATCTGTTTTGTCATGATAGACATGTCATCCTGCTTAAGAAAACAGGCAAGGGAAATTTGGAAAAAATATCAGAACAGCAACCTGTGCCTGGACAGATGTGTTTTTTCTTTACATACTACTCTACCTAAAAGTAAAAATAGTGTGCCTCTTGTTTCACTCACAGAAACACAGTAACGAACAAAGCTAAATAACTTCGTCAATGTTGTCTTAGCATTGTTCCCTGCAATTTTGTATTCTGAAAGTAAGGAACACGTGCACAAGTACTCTTGATTTAGATTGTCGAATCATTTATGCCGGGCGCAATCGATAAAGAAGGGAAATTTCCCTCGCTGAATGAAATATTTGACCAGAGAATGGGTTCCAGATCGTCAAAAGCCGTCGTCGCCGGCGCTGCCTTGGGAGAACAGCCCCCAAGCACCGCCGCCTTGTCCCCCACCGGCGCTAGTGGGGCTCTGTTTCAACTGTCTTGCACCGGGCCACATCGTCGCTCAGTGTCGCTCCCCGTCCCGCTGCCTCCGTTGTCGAGGTGCCGGCCATCGGGCCAAGGGGTGCACGCTAGGCCGCTCACCGCCGTGCAGGTCCTTGCCCGTAAAGGTTGGGGACGATCAGGGTGCTCTAGGCATGCGTCATCTTGCTGAACATGGGCGACCTAGCATGTCAACGGAACGTCTCGTTGGACCAAACCAAGATCCGGCTCCCTCGTCACCTCCTCGCTTGCAGCAAGTACCCTTGATGCCATCGTCGCCGCAGCAGCGCCGGATCGACACGGTTGGGATGGGCTGCGAGGTGACCAGGCTCACGACCCATGTTGCCATCATCTCCACGCCGCCGGAGGGATATCACTCCAACACCCAGAAAGGTGACGACCTCACCACGGCGTTGAAACCCGTCTCCGCGGAGGCGGCAGTCAAGGCGTGGCTCTCCGACGCGCAGACCGAGCTGGAGGCCGCCAACGCCGAGTCTGACCGGCTCCGTGGCCTGCTCCATGACGCTGAGACGGAGCTGAGGTCGGCCGCCGAGCGGGTCAGTGCGCTCGAGTCTATCTGGATGGACGCCGCTGCCGGGTGGCGTGCTAGGGAGAGGACGCTGTTGG
This sequence comes from Chrysopogon serrulatus, assembly GCA_015844335.1. NCBI lineage: Eukaryota > Viridiplantae > Streptophyta > Magnoliopsida > Poales > Poaceae > Chrysopogon > Chrysopogon serrulatus. The sequence continues at coordinate 16,822 of JADLZL010002499.1, forward strand.
CACGTGCACGGGCCGCTGGAGGACACCTGGCCGCCATCGTGCGTGGGGGGGTGCCGACTCCGGCCGCGGAGGGCTGTGCGCCGGCCACGACATCTTTCTACGCCCGCGACGCCACTGAGCAGGCAAATGGAGGCAACCTCGGCTGCAGAGGCTCTAGGGATGGCCACCGGCGATGACGGGCTATAGGAGACTATCATGAGAGAGAGCGCGCCGTGAAGCTTGATCACCGTGCCCCCGGCCTCGACTTGGTTCAAGTGGATCATGCCACTCCACCCCACGACGGTGTCGCCGTGTGCCTGCTCAAGACTTCATCTCCTCCTTAGGAAGCTGCTCCAGCAGGCCGCTCTTATCTACGCTGGCGCTGCGTCGCCGAGAGACGAAGACAAGGTCTTCGTTCCCAAAAAAAGGAGTGCACGCCTGGCTGCGAAGAGCAAATTTAGGGCTGCTAAACCGAAGCGCAGGCTCGGAAAATCATGATGAGGAAGCTTGGCTTTGAGGTGGAGACGGAGGTCCCAGATGAAGCCTCCTTTGATGAGTTCCAGACGGCGCTAAAGCTACCTCTCACACCATCAAGTAGGAGGCTATGCAGGCTCTGTTCCAGGGTAGGAAGCAGGTGGCACTCCTTGCCGTTAGCGACACCTGAGTGACGTCACCACCAGTTTGGTCGCAAAATTTAGGCAACATGTAATTGTTTTATTTGAAATCCAGTAGTTTGTAGGTGACTCTTCGGCGTGATTCGAGGCTACTCGCCTTGGTCTCGTCCTCGTGGTCGGATTGTATACTTGACTTTCTTTCCTCTTAATGAAAAACGGGCACAACCCGGTCGCGAAAAAGAAAATGTTGTTGCTGCTTCTTACAGTCTTCTCTATCCTAAATAGGTGAATGATGTCTGGCAAACGAAGCACCCGAACATGAGGGAGCTGTTCAATGAAGTGAGACAGCTAAAACAGAACTTTGATTCCTTTGAGATCATCCATGTTCCACGGGTATGCAATTCATTTATAGGTTTATTTAAGCTTCCAGACTCTTTGGTTTTGCATCAGACTTTTGGTCAAATCTGATATTCTTCGCACCACAATCTATGTTATTTGCAATTGCTGACAACATGTATATGCTTTAGCTAAAGGGAGCTACCACAGCAGAAGTTGCTTTCGTCAGACTGAAAGAAAATAATAATACAAAAGAAGCATTAGTTTGTATTGTATGCTAATCGCTCTTCTGATTTTTACCCCTTTCCTGCTTCTGAATGAAGGAGCGGAATGCTGATGCAGATCGCCAGGCGAACATGGGTACCACGCTTGCAAGTAGGAGTAAACAAAATCCAACATCCCTTAATTCCAGTTTTGTTTTCTTGTTTTCCTAAAAATCAATGGCTACACTACATTGCAGATGGCGACGTATATGAGGAGCGTGGTGACATCTGATACATCCTGCTAGCCTGCTCTACATCAGGGGCGAGATTATGGCTTGCCGTCTACGTAGTGGGCACTTCTCGAATTATTACTTCAGCTGTTTAGCACTAGTTGGACCAATTTCACCGTCAAGCTGCTAAGGAAGTCTGATTTCTGTATCCAGTTGAAGGTGTTGCATGTTTAGGGATTGGTTAGACCTTATATTCAGTGATGGGGTATTGGGCCCACTTGAATGAACCGAATAAAATAACTACTGGTGTAAGCTTTCAATCCATGGACCCTCTCGTGGGGCTTGTTTTGGTGCATATAAGCGAACACTATGGGGTCTAAGTTTGATGTTGATCAGTTAAGGACGTTCGGTTTAAGAAATCATCATATCCCTTATGAGGAAAGATCACAATGGCCATGCCGTTTCGAAGGAGTTTATTATTATTTTTTTTGAAAGTTAGTTGAAGAATTTATTTCGCTCAACCTTCAGGCAGGCAAGCATTGCGAATTTCAACAGATGCAATTGCAGCGTTGGGGCTGCAAAATCAGCTTAGAGCATCTCCAACAGTTCCCTATCTTAACTTGGCATCCATATAATTTTAGCAAAATAAAAAAAAATAGTCTCCAACAGTTTGGTAAAATAACTTGGTATAAATAGGAACTTGGCAAGTATGACCTCCCCACCCGCAAATATGCGCGCGCGTACTCCACTTGCCATCGCGTATTGGCGCGCTGACGCCTCACTTCCCGGGCGCGCGAGGACGACTTCGTATTGGCAGCTGTGCTTGGATTGGACAGTGACCGGCTCTGATCCTGCTCCTTGCCTACATGTCTCCGTGACCTGCAGCTGCTCCGACCGGATGGGACATTCAACATCGCCTGGTTGTCTACTGCCTACTGGTAATGCTACTTCGTGAATGCAAGCAAAAATTACACAAGATAGTTGACGTAAATATAGTGGACACTACTCTGAGTGAAAATAAAAGCTTAACCTAACAATTAAATAAAATAACTTTGTAGCTAATATAAATCCGGATAGTGGTTCAAAGGGAAAAAAAGAGATGGAGCGCAGCAGCGGCGGCCTTCGCGCGCACGAGAAAGGCCTTCGCGTGGAAACTGTTGGACCCTGTGGAAAAAATAGCTTGTGGGCCTTCTTTTTTGGTTTTGGCAAGTCAAAAATAGCAAACTCTTGGAGAGAAGCCTTTTTTTAACTTGGCATATTATTTTAAGAGTTGGCAAAACACAAGATTTGCCAAGTAAAATATAGCAAACTCTCGGAGATGCTCTTACAAGGCTTCAAACGCTTCACCAATTTCTTAAAGCTCTCAATTTGGAAGGCAAGGGCAGGCACAGACGCACAGTCCTAGGTCTTTTTTAATTCCTTCACGCGACTCAAGTTTGGAAATTATTTATATAGCTGCTACGTGTCGGCTTTGTGACCAAGCTGACGAAACAATCCCACATGTTCTTATCTATTGTGTTTTCTCGCGGTAAGACTAGGCCATGATTCTTCGTAAACTCAGTATGCAGTGACAAAAGTTTTATCTACATCACATCAGATATTTTATAAAAGATATCGGAAGGGGTATTCAGATATTAATAAAAATAAATTATAAAACGCATTAGTACACAGCGAGACAAATTTTTTAATACTAATTAATCTGTTATTGGCATGTGTTTACTGTAGCACGACATTGCCAAATTATGGACTAATTAGGCTTAAAAGATTTATCTCAAAAAATAGCTGCAATCTATGTAATTAGTTATTTTATAGTCTATATTTAATACTTCATACATGTGTCCAAAAATTTCATGGGACATGACAAATCTTTTGCTGTGCCCATCCAAACATCCCTACGGGTATGGAAGATGAATGTAGGCTACCGAATGCGACACCGGTTCCTAATCCACTGTGGTCCATGGTGCATTGGCTTCTCTCTCTATCTCTCCAGAGAACGGAGCAGTGGGATTGCAGGCTGTCGGGTGCGGAACACGGCTTCACAACAAGCAACATCGTCGCCCAATGAGCTTGCGCAGTTGTGCCATCTGCGCACTTGTCCATTTGCCTAGGGCGAGGCACCTCTGCGTCGTTGGGACCCATGAACATGGGTGTCGTTTAGATATTGGGATATAAAAGATGGGATAGAGAAAAATAAATAGATGAATGACTACGATTAAATGAGATATAAAAAATGGATGACTAAGATCCAATATGAATCTTTGAAAAGTGAGATATCCTATCTATCTCTTACCTATCCCTATCCCTATCTGTTTCTCTATCAATCAAGCCCTTGAGCAAAATATGCCAAAAAACATTATACCCGTAGGCTGTAAATAAGGTCCCATGCTCCACCTCGATGACTCTGGCCTCCGGACCACAGAAAGAGTAAGCGAGCGAGCATGTCAGCAGCATGCTCTAGTGGTCTAGCCCCGCATCCAAGCGGCTCGCGCAGACTCCGCCAAACCCGGATAGGCGGGTGCCGGAGCCTCCCATGACCTATCCCATCCCACATCAACGAGGACTGCACCTGTCGTGCATGCAGCAATCTGTGTCATGAGACCATCCGCACCGGAGGCCTGTAAACGAAACGGGAAACCGATTTACAGGTCGAAATGCCCGCACCGGAGGCCTGTAAACGAGTCGGTATGGCTCAGGCCGCGCGCACGGATGCCAAAACTGGCGTCTGTACCGTGCGAGCGCTATGCACTGACGCGAGAGCATGCAAGGGAGAGGCAGATGGATCCATCGGTGGGCCCCCTGCTACTACTATGTCGATTAACCAAAAAAAAGTATTATAACTTACAAACTAAAAATCCAAATCAAATTCCGATTGCACCATTAAATTCGTTATAATAAATCCATCAAAACTAGATCTCACATGGATATATTTGGATAAAATTTATAGAAGATGACAAGTAGGGTCATTTGTGATAGGTGATATAGAGGTGAGATATAGAGGTTGTATGGGTGCGGAAGAACGAACTGTAAAGCAGAGAATCTTGATGACTAGGCTTTTTAGAGGTCGAATATAGAGTTTCATGAGTGCGGATGGTTTGAACACACACGTCCACTATCGTGGAGTCTTGTCTAGCATGGTTCTCTCTGCTCGTGGAGTCCAATTCTAGCCAACTCCCTACTGGAGCCTACCCTAGGTCTGATTTATATATGTTCGTAAGTATTTATTCATATATACGCATGTCCACACTATATACACCCACTGCACTATACACCCACATATATACAAATAGACTGCACTATATACCCACATACAAACAGACTTATAACTACACACAGACTGAAGACTACGTTCTTTTTGAGATCGTTGAAATCTTCCAACTCTATAGGCAATGGGCACGTCACGCTTCCTTTGTGACACTACACGTGAGAGATATATGACTGGAAACCTACTATTTCTAGTGAGACACCAGCGTCCAAGCTAGGCTTTGAACCATGAAAGCCACCCACTGGCTCTTGCGATCTACACTACGTGCGGTTCTCATGTAGGTTTTGTTTTGTTTTTCCTCCAAACTCGCTATCGCTCGAGGCTATTCCCTCCGCCACCATATCTGCACAAAAAGAATGTTACTATAACTTTTTTTTATATTCAATGTTACTATAACTACTATAGTTTTAAGATTGCATTAAAAGCTATAGATTTAAGATAAATCAATTTAAGGTTAAATAAGATTACAGAAACTAGTTTCATTTTTGTGTTTTTAATATGTTTAGTTTAACTATGACTTATGGTTTATAATTAATCTAATAATATTTATCTGATGTCATAAAGTATTAGTATTTTATTGTATATTTTTGGTGAATTTGAATGTTTTTTTATTTCATTTCAATTTTTTTAAAGATGGATGGAGTGATTCTAGCTCCCTAAATCACATTAAGGATAAGAAATGACAATACTGCCTACGTTCAAAATATTTTAAACTTTACTCAAAATAATTGCATTTTTCTCTTCGCTTAATATATTCTGTTCTCAACACATATCTATCTTTATTTTTTCTATCTTTCTCTTTGCTTTCTATGCATCACACATTTTCTCTATTTTTAATTTAGGATCGAGTGAGTATAGTATTCTGTTAGGAAACAAGCCTGAAAGATAAGGCCAGATCAAATCATTCATCTATGTAAACTGAATAAAACCAAATAGCTCACCAGTAAATGAAAGCTAAATAAACCTCTGTCTAGCAAAGTCTAAAACTGTATTCTTTCTTGAGCCAGACTTGAAAGATAGAATTGTGTGCTTTTAAGAGAGGAGCGAGTATTTCAATGAACTCATAAAAACTCCAAATTGTAATCCTGGTGTTTCAGCATGCACAATGTAACCTATGTCTAAACATTGAGCTTTATTTATGCTAACAATTATGAACAATAGGATTCCTTCATTCTCTTTTACAAGACATCATACAGAATTTTAAATCTTTGATAGCTTATTGTATTTGTAATTCAATTTCTTAGTATGAATAATATAAATAAAATAAGTAAATAATCACTTCTTTCATTTCAAAATAGACATATATCTTTCTTCTTGAGGAGTGAAACTTAATAGTATAAACATATATACCTCCAAATAAGTTTATTATAAAGGTATATTCCATGTGATTAATCTAATGACACTTGTCATATTGACAAATTTTAAAATATTTGACTTCTTGGCAAGTTAGATGTTGTTTGGGAGGAGAGAGGAGAGTAAATTGTATAGGACATCGTATCACGTCAATCTTCAATAGGGCATCCACAATATTTTATACAATGATTTGACACATAAGTTGGCTGATAAGACAAGTCGATTGATTTATTGTGGGAGAAAAATACTGTTCAAATAGCTAATAAACCAGGCTGATAAGACAAACGAATATGGTGAATGATCCTTATCTATATGATCAATCGATTCAAAATAACCATCATGAGAGAGAGGTAAGGAAAAAAAAAAGCAGCAGATAGGAGCGGGACTACACTACATTTTCTCTCTTTTCTTAGGGGGTGTTTGGATTTTGCGGCAAAAAAGTTTCCCCTGTCCCATTGAATCTAGTCACTCATATATGAAGTATTAAATGTAGTCTAAAAAAAATAATTAATTATACTGATTGCGATAACTTTACGAGGCGAATCTTTTAAGTCTAATTAGTCTATGATTTGATAATGTGGTGCTACAAGTAAACATTGACTAATGATGTATTAATTATACTTAAAAGATTTGTCTCATCGTTTCCGACGACGAGCTCTGTAATTTGTTTTTTTATTAGTATTCGAAAAACCTCCTTTTCGACATCCCTCCGACATTCGATGTGACGAGGCAAAACTTTTTCCACACCATCCAAACACCCCCTTAATCTTAAGTTTGTCAAATTTTTGTGCGGAACGATCGATAATCCCTTTTTTAAAATCAAAACCGGGGTAGCCACTGCAGACGCTCAGGGCGGAGGGATGTTTTTTTTTAAAAAAAAATTAAAGATCAAATCGAGAAGCGTGTCACATCCCATAAAACATAAATGTGAGCAACGAACCACCTCGCCAGTCAACAATTAGTCCCGGCCGGAGTGGAACGAACCCAGTCGGGTCCCCTTTCCAGAACACCAGGCGCCGAAGCAGCTACCGCCGCCGCAGCGCCGCTCCAAGTCCACCTCGGCACCGCGGAGCGGGCTGGCTGGTAAGCGATCCTACCTTGCCCTCACTGATTACTCCGTTCTCCATCGAACCCAAGCCTTTCTCTAGCACTGCCAGTTTTGGATTCGCGCGCGGCGTTTTGGTGCTCTACTTGCGAACCCAATCCGTTCATCCTTCCATTTTTTTTTTCTCGATTGGACTTTCCTGCTTCTCCAACACTGGAATCCACCGGTCGATCGTAGTTGATGGCACACTTGTTGCTTGGCTTAATAAACTGAAGTTTTTGGGGTTCGCCTGTTCCTGCATTGCTCATAGGAGATGAAAACGGATTTTTATGCATTTTGCTAAATTTGGGGAAAAGTTCCCCTGTTAGGTTATATATGAAACTGCGTATATCCTCGTGACTGGGTTTTAGTTCATAATATGTTGGTAATATTATTGTTGGAGTATGTTATTATATTTATTATGAAGGCAAATGCCTCTTCCGAAGTGTGGATTGATGGGCTCAACAAGCAACTGGAGTGCATCTATCTCCCATGTATCAACTGAACTAGATTCCGTTTTGAGACATTTGTGAGCAACTGCTTGAATCGTGCTTCATCTATTTTCAGGGAACTCGTTTGCTACTATGGAAGAGGGCAGTGACTACTATGTTGTCAGGAAAGGTGATGTGGTGGCAGTTTACAAATCTCTGAGTGCCTGCCAGGCTCAGATTTGCTCTTCGGTATGTGTAACAGCGTGGAACAACGAATATTGAGATGATTGTATTTGCATCTCATATTTTGCTGATGCGTGAAGGGATATTTTATTTTTGTTTTCACTTCTACGGAATTGAACCGAAATACATTTATCCTAACTTTTGGCAGTGCTAATGCCAAGTTATTTAGGAGAATACCACATTCCCTTACTCCCTTAACTCCCTCGCGTATATTACATTATCATTCTATACTTGTTTCTTTTAGCTTCTTGTTTAGGCATGTTCCCACATTAGCTGAATGGGGGATCTTAGATCTATATATACAAGTATGCATATCAACTTGAGTAGCCTCTTAGCTTGCTGTCTCCTGTGTAAGCGAACCACTGGAATAATGTCTTGAAATAGGTTATCTAAGGTTTCTGTTGTTTCTCAGGCTTATTTGGAATTACGTAGTTACCGATACGCTGCTAGTTCTATGAATCGAATGGATATTTTCCTGGGACTAGGTTGGCAAGATGTTAAAGAATCCTTTATCCTTTATTTGTATAAGATTTGAAACCATAACAGCTGTTCAGTAATTAACTGTATAATTGCTACTCATCAGTTGTTTTTTGTTCCTTTACTAAAAGTCATTTGCTTTATGCATTTTCTTGGCTATCACTAGAACTTATTCGACTTTGCACAATATACCTTGCCTTGTAATTGTAATGAAACTCCCACCAAGTATGTGTAGTATTGCATTATTTTAGCTATGTTTTGTTTTGATTTTGTGTTTGAGCCAGCAAAATGTTTTAGCAGCAGACTGTCTTGCTGCTAAACTATTCAATTGTAACTTTCTACATTCTGTATTTCTTTTTTCATTCTTCAAATTTAAACAAACATTGTGAAATCTCACTAAAGCTACATCAGCGTCCCTAAGGAATTCTAGAAATGCAAGTCTTGTCAGTTGCATGCATTCTGTGATGGACATTATCTCCTTAGATTGCTGCTTCTCTTCTCTTAAAGGTATCTGGTCCTGCTGCAAGTGCCTACAAGGGTCGCTCTTGGAACAGAGGAAAGGAGGAATACCTGTCTTCACGGGGGCTAAGTGATGCTACTTACGTAATCAATGCAGCCGATCTTAGGGAAGATGTACTTGGTCCCCTTGTGCCTTGTAGTTTCCAGGTAAACTGCTGTCGATTGCATTGATTGTGTAGTTCCATCACTATTTGGCACATTGGAATCTTTTAAAAATAACTGAGTTCGCAGGCTGTCTGTGGATATTTTCTTGTTCATGTCTTTCTGTTCATTGAAGTTTCATGTTTTCTACTTCCCTTTTCTATGCAGGACATACTTGGTTCTAATTCAAATCAACTGGCTCCAAATCATATAGGTTTCCATAATGTTGTAGCATCTCAGACTGGAGCACAATATGTTGATCTGAACCATGTAAGTATTGCAAGAACTCAAATATCAGCACTAAAATCAACATCATCCTCATATTGGTGTCTAATATGTTACACAATCCTCAGATGCCACCTAAAGGCAGAGTGGATATGAAAAAAAAAAGATTAAAATTCTCTAACACATGTATTTCTCCTTGTAACGGTATTTCACGTGGCTGGCATCATAAGTTCATAAATCATAACTAAGCATGTACTCCATTCCAAATTATAAGACGTTTTGACTTTTCTAGAATACATCGCTTTTATGATGTTTCTAGACATAGCGTATATCTAAGTCATAGCAAAAGCTATGCATCTAGAAAAGCCAAGACGTCTTATAATTTGGAATGGAGGGAGTATTTCACTTACAGGTTATGTATTCCTAGCAAATCTGCACATGTCTGATGTGAAATGCATATTTCCAAATGAAACTATGCATGGATTTTGTATATGTGAATCCATGCTTGTACTGATTTGCACCAACTATAAATGTACATAAGAAATTTAGGAATCCATGGGAGATAAACTTGAAATTTAATCTTAGGCAAGTTATTTTTTTTTTCCTTACTGGCATGATTTCTCAACCACTATTATCTCAATCTGCCTATTCAGTCATAAAAGTTTATTATGTACCTCTCAACTGACCACTGTGTTAGTATTGACATTTGTTGTATGCGTATGATGAGCTTATGCTGCAGGAAGCCAAACCTAGTTCGTTCAGGCATGTCTCACCAGCAAATTTCAATCATACTGGAGCTGTTGATGCGCAACCTATCTCAAAACAATACGTAAGTTCAATCACGTTTGGGCTAATTACTTTCCACCTTTACCACAATACCTGTACCTATTAGTCTCTTCAGTTTCCATGCAACTATTTTATTGAATATATTGTCTTGATCGTGCTCTGTATCCAGTAAACTAAACAGTATTGGCTCAGTTTGCTTATATGGTGAATACTCTTTAACTTTGTTGTGCGATAATATGAACCAGACTTTGTTGTGTAACAATATATACCAGACAGTACCACACATCTATTTAGCACTAAATTTGTATTCACGAACTTAAAAAAAAAACTCTCTGAACTTGGAATGGTAGCATTTTATATCCAAAATCAAGATGCAGTTCATGATTAAGAGAAAAAATGTTCAACCTTCTGTACTTTGCAGTCCTTTAAGAAAGCTAGTTAAAAATCTATGTTTCAGGCTTTTGGCTGATTTCTTCTTTTCGTTTTTACTTTTGAGGCTCTGAGTCCTGGTAATTTTCTTGTCCTCTAGAGGCTTATTATTTCTTGTATATTATTTGTGTCGTGTACTTTCCACTGTCCTTAGAAAAGTCTGGTGCATTAATAATCTATATGAGGGGAAAAAGGTCAGCACCACAAAATCAAACAGAGCAACAACTTAATGTAGAACAATAAAGCTATCAGCCCTTTATATACCCTGTAAATGATACTCCCTCCATCCATTTATCGAAGTCATCTTAGGGTCATGCGCAGTGACCAAGTAGGGGTGGTACATGCAGACTGTTGAATTAATTTCACTAGTGAGAGGAGCCGCATGCAGACATTTGTATTAATTAGGCTAGTGAGAGGAGCTGTATGTGCCTGGGACGACGTGAAAACTGTGGTCCCTAGCTTAGATGACCTCGATTCTTGGAGAAATTTTTTTCGGTAAGATGACTCCAATAAATGGATGGAGGGAGTATTACTTTGTGCTGTTGAGGGAAAGTGTTGCATGTGGAGAAATTATGGTAATCAAACAGAGGCTTGTCCATTTAAGTCTGCATTCTTACATACAAAAGATTCTAGCTAAAAGAGATTAGGGCCTTTTTGGTAGGTGCTGAAGTTTGCCACGCCTAACCTTTCGGCAAACTATGGCTGCCAAAGAAAGTGCGGCAAGCAAAATCGAAGCCACACTTGTGGCAAAGCTTGGCATGAAAATGAGCCTCACATGTGGGACACGGTGCTAAGAAATTGTGGCATTGCCATAGTTGTTGCAGTGAACCAAACAACTGCCAAAAAAAATATGACATGACTAACCTTTGGCTTGGCAAGTTTGGTTACGAACTAAACAAGCACTTATGGTAGTGCTAGAAACAAAGCATAACTCAATGCTCAAGTACCAATTTATCTTAGCTATATTGCATGATTCAGATTCATGTCTTGTGAAGTTGACACTAGGTTTTGCATTTATCTGGTTTTTCAGATGGTGGGTATTCTTCATTTTGATGGTGCTTCAAAAGGGAACCCAGGAAAAGCAGGTGCTGGAGCTGTGCTTATGACTGAAGATGGTAGAGTGGTATAATCAAAATACTTAGTGCACTTGAAAATTTTATTTTTTTGTGGTTGCTCCGTCTATCACTGGGTTTGCTGATGTTATCACATAACCTTGAAGATATCTCGGCTTCGTGAGGGTCTTGGTGTCGCTACTAATAATGTTGCTGAGTATCGAGGCCTGATCTTAGGACTGAGATATGCGATTCGGCATGGATTCAAGAGAATTAAAGTACATGGGGACTCTCAACTTGTCTGCAATCAGGTGTGGCTTTTTCACTATAAGTAATCAAAGATTCATCCCTTACTTTACTTGGTTGTCTAGCTTCCCTGTTTTGTCACAATAGACATGTCATCCTGCTTAAGGAAAGAGGCAAGGGAAATTGGGAAAAAAAATCAGAACAGCGACTTGTACAGATGTGTTTTTTCTTTACATACTATTCTACCTAAAAATAAAAATAGTGTTCCTCTCGTTTCACTCTATAGAAATACATTAACGAGCAAAGTTAAATAACTTTGTCAATGTTGTCTTATCATTGTTCTCTATGCAATTTTATATTCTGAAAGTAAGGAACATGTGCCCAAGTACTCTTGATTTAGATTGTCGAATCATTTAAGTCTTTTATTGAGAACTACATTGATTGTGCAATAATGTTCCTCTCCAAATCAAAAATTTGACCAGAGAATTATGGTATCAAGAAAATGCTGTTGTTGCTGCTTCTTACGGCCTTCTCTATCCTAAATAGGTGAATGGTGTCTGGCAAACAAAGCACCAGAATATGATGGAGCTGTGCAATGAAGTGAGACGGCTAAAAGAGAACTTTCATTCCTTTGAGATCATCCATGTTCGACGGGTATGCAGTGCATTTATAGTTTTATATAAGCTTGCAGACTCTTTGGTTTTGCATAATTGACATTGGCCAAATCAGATATTCTTCGCACCACAATCAATTTACTTGCAAGTGGTGACCACTTGTATATGCTTTAGTTAAGCAAGCTGCCACAGCAATGGTTGCTTTCATCAGATTGAAAGAAAATAATAATAAAAAGAAGCATTGTTTTCTATTGTTCTGCTAAGTGCTCTGTTGATTTTATCCCTTTCCTGCTTCTGAATGTAGGAGTGGAATGCTGAGGCAGATCGCCAGGCAAACATCGGTATCACGCTTGCAAGTATGCAACATCAGTCACCCCTCAGTTCCAGTTTTCTTTTCTTGTTTTCATTAAAATCACTGGCTAGACTACATTGCAGGTGGCGCCGTGTCTGAGGAGCGTGGTGACATCTGATACATCAGTTGGCAACGTATGTAGTTAACTAAGTAGCTGGACCCTTGCCTTCCACCTTTGTCGAGCTGCTAGCCTGCTCTACAGCAGGAGCGAGGTGATGGCTTGCCGTCTAGTAGTCACTCTATAGCACTAGTTGGACCTATTTCACCATCAAGCTGCTACGGAAGTCTGATTTCTGTGTCCAGTTGAAGGTGATGCATGTTTAGGGATGGGTTAGACATTGATATTCAGTGATGGGGTATTGGGCCCACTTTAACGAACCGAGTAACCACTGGTGTAAGCTTCAGTCCATGGACCCTCTCGCGGGCCTCGTTTTGGTGCATCATGTAAGCTACACTATATGTGGCCTAAGTTTGATGTGAATCTGTGCTTTGGAAGCTTTGCCCTAAATTTGAGGTTTCATCGATAAGTTGAACCGGGAATGGCGAATCTCGTTAGTCAGCTACCCTTTAGATGACCATTTAGATTTTGGATTTGATGCTCTCTTTGCTCCAGCATCCTAGAAACTTGGCGCACATTTTACTACACTTTGTTTCGGAACAAAGCACACAGGTTGTGCGAATATGCCTTATCGTTTGGGTGTAGAGGGTTCAGACACACAGGTTGTGCAACCTGATAAGCTGATAAGCCGGCTGAACAGAGCAAAGTCTTTGCCTGGACGGCATGTGGGACGAGATCCTTATGGCTGATGGGCTAGTTAATTCTTCGCAATGGTCCCTTGAAGGCATTGATCGGTTGTACCCAAAACTAGAAGATTGAAGGGGAATTTGACTTGTAGGGGATTAAATCCTCCTTAATCCACTTCAACCCATTGGTTTAGAGTGTAACCGATTGCTTGCAAGGGGAACAGACTAATTTGCCAATTTGTACCGAAGCTGTTCAAAATCGATTGCCAAATGATGGGAGGTGGTGGCAAACTTTGCCCCTCCTTTAATTGCTATCACAATTCACATCACGTATTCACATGTAACATTTGAAAGAAAAGAAATCACTGCATCTTGTCATCTTCCAACGTAGACTACAGCCGTGAGACCGTGAGAGGTAGCTTTTCGGGCTGTTTAAATTTGGTCATATAAGACTCAAGATGGCAATGGGTACCTGAAAACCGAGTACCTGACGGGTTTTACCCGATAAAGATGCGGGTGTGGAATAGATTTTCTACCCGCGGGTATAAATTTAGGCAAAATCCTTTACCCATCGGATATAGCGGATGCAGGTGTGGGTGCGTACCACCCATACCAGCGTACCGATGGGTAAGAAAAACCATAAAAAATAAGCAGCTACCTTCATCATTTTAGTCATATAGCCTAACAATTTAGCACAAATCCAATTAATTATTATATGAAGAGTCTATTAGTTTGTTGTAATGATGCCCTAATTTTTATATGAATATTTGTTGGTTTGTAATTTGCTAGAAGCTATCATTTTGACATGTGAATGTTTGTATTTATATATAAAAAAAAAAGGGTGTATTGTCGGGTGCGAGGTTACCCGTGGGGTAAAAATTACAATGTCTTGGGGGTGCGGGTGTGGAGCAATTTCTTACCCGTCTGCTGGTGCGGGTAACCCGACGGGTAAAATTTAATGGGCGCTGGGTGCGGGTGTGGGCGGCCAATACCCGTCGGGTACATACCGTTGCCAAGTTGATATAAGACCGATAAGGCGAGCTGATTAATTTGTTGTGAGAAAAAAAATGTTGTTTGAATGGCCGACAACACAAGTGAACAGGGTTGTTGCTTTGCTTATGTCATGGATGTTGCCCTTCCCTTATGGCTGATAACACAAGTGAACAGGGGTTGTTGAATGGTTGATAACACAAGCTGATTAATCCGTGAATCTTGCGAGTCATGTACTCATATGTTCAGTGGCGAGGTACTTGATGGTCCAATACTCCAATGTGGTAGCTTGGACAGATCATTTAAACTGAGAAATCAGAAATCTCACCATAATCGCGCTGTCTGACAGGTAATTGACCTCTTGGAGATGCAGTAGATTACCACTTTTGTGACACACAGAGACGCAGATTCAAATTATGGACTAATTGGGTTTAAAATATTCATCTCGTAGAGTAGTCGTGGTCTGCGTGATTAGTTATTTTTTAGTCTATATTTAATATTCTATACATGTGTTCAAATATTTGATAGGACAGAATAATTTTTTTGTCCCTCCATCCAAACACCCCCAAGAGAGAGAGAGAGAGAAAAGAACCTTGCATTTCTTCCTTATTAAAGTGCTTTCATAGGACTCATGCCTTGAAGCTAACTTATATAAATAAGATGGTTCAAAGTGAGTTCATTGTATAAATATGAAATTCACATAATATATGCTTATCAAGAATAAAAGATATAATGGACCAACTTATTCTATTCTTCGAACTAAACAAAAGCATAAGGAATTAACAATTGAGAGCAGATTTCGTCTTTTAAGAGATTTGCAAACAAAATAACCCATTGCATCAACCTCATTCGTCAAACCATAACACCCTATTACTTGCAAAGCAATAAATGTTGACAATGCTCGTTGGTTACTGTTGTACCGTCTTGGAATACATGACAGCTCACTTGCACAAGAACAGCTTAGACAGTAGACACCTTCCCTTCCCTGTGTTCTCTTGGATTAATTGTAATTGTGCATCCTAAGTACATTGCTGCATGCTTCCTCGTTCTAATGATCTATCTAATCATAAACCCTGATGGCTGTTAAGCCCTAACAAGACCCATCAGCATAAGGTTAGACTAGTCGTCAACCAAACTTTGCGTTGCTACTGCTACTAGAGTACTCGATCCTCCTCACTTGTCGCCTGCGTCAGCAGCGGCGGCGGCGGCGATGGCATAGGTGACGACGGGGGAGGCCCTTAGGCGCTGGACGATGCGGCGGTGGCTGGAGTGCAGCGTCGGGGAGAAGGTCGGGCTGCTCGCGACCACCGCTCTTGTACCGCAGGCCACATGCGTTGCACAGCGTGCGCTTCCCGTCGGGCCCCTCGCGCCACTGCGGCGTCTTCACCGTCCCACAGTGCTGGCACCGCCGTTGCGCCACCGCCGACGCCGGAGCCTGAAGCGCGGCGGCGCGTGCGGCGTGATCCACTCCACCACTAGATGGGGCTGCCGCAGGGCTGGGAGCTTTGGCCGCGGCCCCGCCGCCGCCCGTGCAACTGTCGCCAACGAAGGCGACGCGAAATCCTTGGTCGAGAGCCATTTCACCTCCTCCTGGCCGATTCAACCGCTGCCCCACCGCACGCCCTTCCTCCGCAGCCGCGTCGCCGCCCACGCCATCGTCACGGCCGCCGGGAACGCGTCGTTGTTCGACAGCGATTCCATCTCTTCTTCCCTGACTCCGCCGCGGTCCCGCCACCACCAGAGCCCGCGGTGCGGTGGCCTCCACGCCACCACCCGCCGGAGCCGCCGCACGCCCGTCGTCCGCGTCCCGCCCCCCGCCGGGGACGCGTCCTTGTTGGATAGCCACTCCAGCCCCCCCCCCACTCCGCCGCCACCCCGCCGGCGCCGGAGTCCGAGGCGGTGGCGGCGGGCTCCACGCCAGCACCCGCCGTGGCCGCTGCAAGCCCTTCGTCCGCGGCCGTTGCCCCGCCGGCGCCATCATGTCCACCGCCAGGAACACGGACTTGTTGGACAGCCGTTCCAGCTCTTGTCCCCGCTCCTTGCCGTAGCCGGCGGCGGCAAGGGAGGTCTGGACCGTCTCCTCCTCCTCCCTGCGGCGGCGCATCTCGACGATGCGGAGATGACGGTTGGAGTGCAGCTGCGGGGAGAAGGTGGGGCTTTTCGCCGGCCGATACTCCGGCAGCAGGCGGCCGGCCCTGTACTTTATTCCGCACGCGTTGCAAAGCGTGCGGCGCCCCATCGGGCCCTCGCGCCACAGCGGCGTCGACTGTGCCCCGCAGTGCCGGCACTGCCGCCTCTCCGCCGCTCTCCACGCCACCACCGCCCGGGATTGCCGCACGCCTTTCGTCCGCGGTCGCGCCGCCGCCGAATCCATCGTCTCCACCATCGGGAACGCATCCTTGTTCGACAGCCACTCCAGCTCCTCCACGCCATCGCTGGCACAGCCGCTCGCCTTCACCTCGAGAACCTGCAAGAATCGACCTTGCCTCCATCATCTTGCAAGCTGCAACCAAGAGTCCAAGAACTGCAGAAGCCCCCGAAGAAACACGGGCGCCGTACCGGGTGGTCAAAGAAGGCCTGGAGGTCGGCGTAGGCAGTTCCGCCACCGAATAGCTCGTCCGCTGCGGCGGCGGCCGCCGAATCCCCGTGGAGCGCATCCACCACCACCATGGCCGCCGTTTGTCTCACAACCTTAGCAGGGGGATAAAGCAAAGGAAAAAGACACTTTTCACATTTTTCTTACTTGCTCCCTCCGTCACAGTAGAATGCAGATTTCGTTTTTCAAGGATAGTAAATTATGAATAAAATTATATAAAAAAGATACTAACATTTATGATAGATTAGTTACAGAATGTATTTTTATAACAAATTTGTTTAAAGACATAAATGTTAATATAATTTTCTATGGATTTAATTAAAGTTGAGCTAGTTTGACTATGTAATTCTCTATATCTTTAGTTTAAGTGCTATTCAACAAATATTCTATTTATGTATATATATAGTATCTCTACCAGATTCTTCAATTTTTGTTCTCTATTCCGTAGTAGCTTATTATGAATTTCCTTATGTGAAAAATCATAAAGGAAACCACCATATGTTGCATGTACAAAAAGATACAGTCTCTCTAAAAGTGAAGAGCAAGAAGAGCAGTTTTGGAGAGTAGAAAAAATGAAGAGTGGTTTAAAGAGCTCCAGCATGCATTTTTTTTCTTTGTTTTCTAAATTCTATGATAAACAGTTATGCGGATAGTCTCTTTTGGACACTTCAAATTGTAAATTGTTCTGTTTTTTCTAAATTGTAAAGTAGCAGTTGCGGTGCTCTTAGAGGATGGTATCTCTCGAAGCACTACTGTATAAATGGTTGTCAGTATTGGATGATGTGGAAGGGCTGAGACAACTGGTTTTGGGGCGTGTTTGGACTACTAAAGTTTAGTCCATCGTTAAATAATAGGCTAAATATGGATTAATTAAAAAATTTATTTTTTTCTAATAAATTGTACTTATCAACTAGCCTCTTTTAGTTTTTATTAGACCATAATTAGTTCATGTTTATATCTTCTGTTTAGCATCCAAAATATGAACTAAGGTTTAGTTTAGTCCTTAAAAACCCCATTTGAGCGATCGAGACTTGTGTGTTAGTCCGAGCACCTCCACATAATATCTTTCAAACCTTGGTGTGTTTAGGATCTTAGAAGTTAGAACCCGAACCCTAACCTCTACCAAAATCATAAAGGTTTAAACTTGTTATTTAAACGTGAAGAGTTAGAGTATGTAGAATATAGAAATATTGTCGATGGATAATTTGCACTGTTGCAGAACGCAGACTTGAAGAGCGAGCCATTCAGCCAATAACCATGTAGTATATGGATATGGATGGATGATGGCGCATGCATGATTCATTGTACTAGAAGCTTGGAACAGAGCATGTCATTTAGCATAACCCAGCTACCTCAAAAATAAAAAAAAAGACATCTTGGTCTTTCTTAATCTCAGTCTGTGAGGACCACGGGGGGATACGGACGAAGGCTCCTGCCTCCGCCCCCGCAGCCGCCGCCTGACCCCCGTTCCTCTCGCCTCCGGCCTCCTGCCGGTGGAGAGGAGGAACGGCGGTCCATCATTTTAGTCGATCTACTGTTTCGCCAGAGAGTCCGAGTCGAGTCTATCTAGGTTTAGGGTTTGCTCGCCGTCGATGTTCGGCGGCGGAGTTAGGTTTTGCCGGAGGAGTGCGGCTCCTTTGCGGCTTTTCCCCGGTGATGCCGGGCGATGCGGAAGCGGCGGCGGGCGGCCGGAATAATTTCTTCCAAGCATCTTACGTTCTCGATGGCGATCTACTCCAACGTCAACGGAGAGGGGGGAGACTGTCCCGTGAGTCGAGGGTCGGCGCATCATTGTCTTCTTCAGGTGATGATGGTGTTGACTCTGTTAATCTCGAGGAAGATGTTCTTTGGTGAAAATCTGAGCTTTGCTCGGGTTGCCGGCGATGGAATCGAAGGATGCGTCGTGGGTGCGGGAGTTGGCCGATGCGTTTGGGAGGCAGTGTCGGCTGATTCGCCTAGAAGTAAGTCCTCCTCTGTGGCCTCCACCTTGTGGAGTTTGGCTCTGGTGCCCAACGACGATTGGAAAGCGGCTTCGATGGCGGTGACAAACGGACCTCTGAAGGCTTCGAGGAAGGCGAACAAAAGTTTTGAACTTCTTTGTAATTTTTTTTTTCTTTTAGAGTCCTGTTTTAAAAGGGCCGGTGTAATGCGCTAAGATCAATACATGTTGCTTCTAAAAAAAAAATCTCTTCCTATTTTATAATCATAAACCTTTATCCGGCCACAAGTTTATCTAATCAACCATTGCTAAAAGCGCCCCCAATTCCTAAAACCCAAAGGAAAACTAACACCAAAAGCATAAAACTTGACATTAGCCTAATCATCAAACAAAATTGCCTTGCTAATCAAACCCTGCTTCGATTCACTTGTCGCCGGCGGCTGCGGTGGGGGAGGCCGTGGCCATGGCCGCCTCTTCCCGTAGCCTGCGCATCTTGGCGATGCTGCGGTGGCAGTTGGAGTGGAGCTCCCTGGAGAAGGTGCGGTTGCTCGCCGGCCGGTACTGATGAATGCCGCACGCGTTGCACAGCGTGGCTCTGCCCTCGGGCCCCTCGGGCCACTGCGGCGTCTCCTCCGTCCCGCAGTGACGGCACCGCCTCGCCGCCGCCGCCGCCTTCTTCACCACCATTCGCCGGGGCCGACGCGTGCCGTTCGAGGGGGAGGCCGCCGCGCGCCGGCCGGCAACATCGTCTCCACCGTCGGGAACGCGTCCTTGTTGGACAGCCACTCCAGCTCCTCCTCGTCGTCCTTGCCGGCGGGACGGCCACTGCCGCCGGCCGGCACCTCCAGCGCCTGAAAGAACCAGCCTTGAGCTTGAGCTAGATCATTTCGCAAACAACGAACCGTATAAAAAAAAAAGCGAAGAAACGACCACTGCTATCCGTACGTCCGTACCGCATGGTCGAAGAAGGTCTCGAGGTCGACGCCGGCGCCGAGGATCTCGTCCGCAACTGTTGACGCCGCCGCCGCCGAGTCGCCGTGGAGCGTGCTAAGCACAACCATGGCCGTCGTTTGCGTTTCGCTTGGAAGAGCAGGGGATGGAACAGAAAAGAGTGAAAAAAAATAAAAAAGACCTTTTCGAGACCGGTTTCTACAGTACTTTCCAGGCTGCCTCGCGTTGTCTTGGACTGCAAGTTTGCTTCTCGTTGTGGGTTTCAGTCAGTAATTTCAAGTTACTCATTTTCGTAAGTTGACGGTTAGAATTTTTTAAGAAAAAAAGTTGAGGATTTACTTGTACACCACTTGGTCAGTTCCGCTCCGTGTGAGAATCCGAGTAACGGTACCAAATGGCTTCGCGCTCGTTAACTCGTCAAAATTGATGTCAATCGACATGCAAAGTTGAATAATAGGCTTGTTCTGACTGATAAGAGAAGTCTTACCAAAAGTTTTAGGAGCAAAAGCCATTTTAATCCTTTTTTCAGTGGAAAATGGAGGAGCCATCGAGGAGAAGTCAGCCTAAACACACCCCACGTTTCACAGAGAAACATTATCAGCCTGCCAACTATGTCCTCTTCTTTCCGTAGAGAAACATTGCCAAAGAGGTGGAAAGAGAAACAATGCCAAAGCAGCCGGGAGTGAAGCTGCCTCCTAGGAGTTCAAACTAGACCTGCAGATCGATCAGGTTTTGAACGCTACCAATGTAGAGCGAGTTTGAATCTTATAACTCTTGTGATATGAACTAGATGCGCTATGTTTTAAATTCTTAAGCTATAATTGTTTTTTTTTCTATGGGATAAATTTAAATTTTCACTGTTTTAAAATATAAGGGTTGCCAGATACGAATACATGTATTGAATATGATACGTTGATAAGCAGATATGTTATTTTTGAAAAGCAATGGCACAAAGATACATCTATTATTCATCTTATTCGTTCGTCTTATCAATCGTTCGAACAATATTTTTCTCTTATAGCAAATCAGTTAGCTTATCTTATCAGCCCACTTACATGACTAGATGAATACATAATGTACTGAGGTATTAAATGTGCGGCTCCTTTTTGATTTATTGACCTGCTGTTCATGGTGAAAAAGAATCAAATGAATAGAAATGTTATGGTGAAAAAAGAATCAAATGAATAGAAATGTTCATGACTAGCAGCTGCCTTGAAGGGGATCACCGACGACCAATCGCTCCTCTACTAGATAGTACTCCGTACAAGACACAAGATTACAAGAGGGTCCACCCGCTCTCACAGCTGGCTATCGGCGACCTGCAGAGGCAGAGAGGGTGAACCTAAATTGCAAGGAGCCGATCAGTTAGAGCCGTTGCGAGTGGCGGAGCCTGCTTAGGCTATCCGCACTCATCGTCCTCTATTCTCTCCTCTATACTTCTTTCAGTCAGCAAGATTTTTTTTCTATATCTAATTTTTCCGTATCCATCCATCCTTTATATCATACTCTATCTACTGTGGGGCCCACTTGTTACTTTATCTAAATACATCTATGTGGTATCTTGTTTAGAAGAATTTATTGCAATAAATTTAATGGTGCAATCAAAATTTAATTTGGGTTTTTCGTTTGTGAGTTATAACGTTTTTAACAAATAAAACAGTGGGGCCCACGGCTGCGTGCATCTTTTCTCTCTGGTCTCTGTCCCGTGCATGCATGCAGATTCTCTCCGGTACCGCGCCATTTCTGGCGGACGCGCCCGCGTAGCGTGGAGCATGGAGTACCCCACTGCAGCAGATTGTCTCCGGTAAAAGCTAAGATGGCGCATGCGTGGCCGGTACCGGATGCATTTACCACTCCTGCTGCGGTTAGTCTTAGAACTCAAGAGGGGGCCAATTCTTAGTGATGTACTATACTAATTAACTAAGCTAATTCTACTGTACTAGGTTGTTACATGCACAAATATTCTTGTCTAAATCCGGTCACACACGCAATATAATTCTAGTGCAAGAGTTTGTAAGCTAAATTTAAATTAGACACAACTAGCTCAAGGATGCAATAAACTAGCATACAAATAACATATATATGCACTTCACTATGGCACTATGTTACCTGGTGAGTGCAAGGATACAAAATAAGCTCCTACCAATTGTACTACCGAGAGTTCATGCATATACGGGTAACGGGTATGCATGTTTAGTAATGTGCGTGCATAAAACGCAGAGCAAGCTAGCTAGCTACCCAGCAGATCAATGTGCATCGAGTAGCAGTACATATGTGCTAGTCTCACAGTTTAATTTATATCCTTTAAAAATTCATCACGGCAAGGGAGGGTCGGAACCACTACTACAGAACAGGCTTTTGGTCACTTGGGCGAAATGAGCAATAGCTTAAAAAAAATGGTGCCCGGAGACTAAAAGACCCTTTAGTCGGTTGGTAACACCAACAGGGACTAAAAGTCCCAAGCCTCAACGGCTATGGTGTCGAGGCAAGCTGCGGGGGGGACTTTTAGTCATTTGGTGTTACCAACAGGGACTAAAGGTCCATCTTTAGTCCCGGTTGGTAACACCGGCCGGGACTAAAGGTTTTGTCCCCGATGTGTGACACCGGTAGGGACTAAAGATGGGTCTTTAGTCGGTGGTGTTACGGACCGGGATTAAATCCTCCCCTATATTTGAATCCTTCTTCCTCCCCGGCCGAGCTGCCCGAGCTCACTTTCTTCTTTGTTCTTCATGTTCTTCATGTGTTCTTGATTGATTTGTGCTCACATCTCCGGCTATTGATTCATTTCATCACTTCTACGCCATCATTTACTTGTTTAGAGGTTACCAACTTCATCTTCTCAAGTTTTAGCTGCGGTTTATCTCATTTTGTGGTGTTGTACATGTTGTTTTTTATTTTTTGATTTCTACACTATTTTAAACACCAATCACTTCATCGTTTAAATATTTCAATGTAGATAACTACAATTAAGACCCTAAAAATTAGTATATACTATTTATTACTATTATGTCTACCATATTATTTGGTTTTAGTTAGAAAAATACTAAATTTATGGTTTTTCATTATAATTAGTTTTTTAAAAAATAACATTTGATAATACTTTAGTTTATAATTTTGTTTATAAATAATACATTTGAAGGATTATTTAATTATAACTAAGTATGAATATAAAATTTATTTAGAAAAAACAAGAATAGAGAATTTTAGGTTATGTGTTAGTTGGTTACTTAGAATTCTTTATTTTTGCAATTTGTGATTGGTTTTATTAGTTAATTTAAACAAGTATGCATGTCACATTTCTTGATTAGTTAGAAAAATAAATAACTTTGGTGTTATTTAGCTTTGCTTGTTTAGAAAAAATAGAAATAGATAATTTAAAGTTATAATATATTATTTTGCAATTTGTGATTGGTTTTATTAGTTAATTTAAACTAGTATGCATGCCACATTTCTTGATTAGTTAGAAAAATAAATAACTTTGGTGTTATTTAGTTTTGCTTGTTTAGAAAAAAATAGAAATAGAGAACTTTGGTGTTTTTTATATTTTGCTTGTTGAAAATAGAAATAGAGATTTTAAGGATATAATACATTATTTTGTAATTTGTGACCGGGTTAATTAGTTAATTATAACGAGTATGCCTACCAAACTTCTTGATTATTTAGATAAATAGAGAACTTTGGTGTTTTTTATATTTTGCTTGTTGAAAAGAATTAGAAATAAAGAAATTTAAATTAAGTTCTTACTTTTATTTCTATAGTAAAAATTAGAAACTTATCATACTTTATTTTTGTAATCTGAGAACATGACACGTGGTTGGATGTACAATGCCGATCGCCGCTCCAAAGAATTCATTGATGGTGTGCATCATTTCTTGAGAGTGGCCGAGGAAAACAAAGCGGGATGGATTCATCGTTGCCCATGTGCCTTGTGTCGAGAATTTGAAGGAATATTCTAGCTCTAAAAATATTCACTCACATTTGTTGAAGTCGGGTTTCATGCCAAACTATATTTGTTGGACCAAACATGGGAAACTGGGATAATGATGGGACGAATTTGAAGAAGAACAAGAACAACAGGGGCTGGCGACCTTATTGCTCAATTCGGTGGCTTCGATGATACTGACAATGGGAGAAATTTGAAGAAGAGGGAGGTGCTCTCTGGTGAAGGTGATGCTCTTCTTGATGCCATTCGTGATGCACAGAGAAAGAATGTGAAAGTGAAAAAGAGAAGGCAAAGTTTGACCGCATGCTAGAAGATCACAAGAAATTACTATACCCATCCGCCCAAGATGGGCAAAAAAATTGGGTACAACACTGGAGTTGTTGAAATGGAAGGCCTGAGAATGGTGTATCGATAAGGCATTTGGGACGATTCTTGAAGATCCAAAAAAAGATGCTTCGAACCCTAATGAGTTGCCCACCACTACGTCTGAAGCAAAAGCAGGTCGTCTACGTCCTTTGGGATTAGAAATCCGGAAGATACATGCATGTCCTAACGATTTGCATCCTATACCGTGGCAAGGACTATGAGAATTTAGAGGAATGCCCCGTTTGTAAAGCATCACGGTATAAGATCGAGGCGAGATGACCCTGGCGATGTTGAGGGGAAGAACGTCCTAGAAAGAAAATCCTGCAAAGGTTATGTGGTATGCTCCTATAATACCTCGTCTAAAACGTCTTTTCAGAAACAAGGACCATGCAAAGTTGTTGCGGTGGCATAAAGAAGACCGTAAGGTAGACAACATGTTGAGACACCTGGCGATGGGTCTCGGTGGAGAGCAATAGATAGGGAGTTTCGAGAGTTTGCAAAAGATGCAAGAAACTTGAGGTTTGCTCTAAATGCGGACGGTATGAATCCTTTTGGTGACGAGCACTAGTCATAGCACTTGGCCTGTTACTCTATGTATCTACAACTTTCCTCCATGGTTATGCATGAAGCGAAAGTTCATTATGATGCCGGTGCTCATCCAAGGGCGAAGCAACCGGGCAATGACATTGATGTGTATCTAAGGCCATTGATTGAAGAACTTCTACTTTTATGGAGGCGAAAGCAGTGTTCGTATGTGGGATGAGTACAAAGCAGGGAACACTTCGACTGCCGAGAAACTTGTTGTTTGTGACAATCAATGATTGGCCTGCTCTAAGTAATCTTTCGAGGCAGTCAAACAAGGGATATAATGCATGCACACACTTGTTTTGATGATCTTGATAGTATATATTTGAAAAAATGCGAGAAAGGTCGTGTACCTTGGGTATCGTCGATTTCTTTTACGTGAATCACCCGATTAGAAAGAAAGGCAAGCATTTTAAAGGTAAAGGCGGACCACCGACTCAAGCCTCGCAGCAGCAGAAGCTGGAGAAGATGTATTTGAGATGGTTAAGGATGTGAAAGTAATTTTTGGTAAGGGGCAGGCAGCCAACCCGGTTCCAAAAGATGCGGCGGGTCATGCACCCATGTGGAAGAAGAAGTCAATATTTTGGGAGCTACCATATTGGCAAGTCCTAGAGGTCCGTAATGCGATCGGCGTCATGCACTTGACAAAAAATCTTTGTGTCAACCTTCTAGGATTCATGGGTGTGTATGGGAAGCCTAAGGATTCACTTGAAGCACGACAAGACTTGCGGCGCATGGAAGAGCGAGACAACTTTGCATCGAGAGAAGGCGGATGATGGTCGCCAATATTTAAGACACTGCTAGCTACACTCTTAGCAATGAAGAGAAAGAAATCATGTTTGAATGCTTAAGCGCGGCATAAAGGTTCCATCGGATTCTCCTCTAATATAAAAGGTATAATAAATGTGCGAGAAGAAATTTATGCACTTAAAAGTCGCATGACTGTCATGTGCTTATGACATAATTGCTTCAGTTGCATTAAGAGGAATTCTACCTCCACATATGCGTCTAGCCACCGTTAAGCTATGTGCATTCCTCAATGCAATTTTTCGAGAAGACAATCAATCCTTTGGAACTTCTTTGCTCTCTGAGAATGATGTGGTTCAATGTCTTGTCGGCTTTGAATTAGTGTTCCCTCCATCCTTCTTTGATATCATGACACACCTCCTAGTTCATCTGGTCAAGGAGATCAATATTCTTGGTCTGTGTTCTGCATAATATGTTTCCTTTCGAGAGGTTTATGGGAGTCATGAAGAAATATGTCCACCCGGCGTGCTCGGGCGGAAGGAAGCATTGCGAGAGGGCTATGGAGCAGAGGAGGTCATTGAGTTCTATGTTGAATTCATTCTGAACTTGACCCAATTGGTGTTCTGAATCACGGCACGAGGGGGGCGGCGGAAGGGAGCGATTGGAAAGAAAACCTACATCGGTGCGAGGGGGGCGATTGTTTCAATAAAGCACACTACACAGTTCTTCAAAACTCATCCGTGGTAGAGCCGTATGTCAAGAAACACAAGGACTTTCTACGATCCAGTTCGAGAGAAGAATGAAGCTTGGCTTATGCGTCGGACACATGGACACTTTCGGTGATTGGTTACGAAAAGAATGTGTCGGGGCAATGACCAGATTGATGAGCAACTATATTTGTTGGCTAGGCAACCATCATGGCACATCCTCACGTACAAAGGATACGAGATAAATGGAAATATATTTTACACCCTAGGCCAAGATACAAAAAGCACGAACCAAAAGCGATTGGGGTTCGTGTAGGCCACCGACCGAATGGAAAGCAGGACAAACATATTATGGCCGTATAGAGGAGATTTGGGAACTAGACTACGCACCTAATTTTAAGGTCCCTTTGTTCGGTGCCAATGGGTCAAGAATACTGGGAGGCGGGGTAACGATTGACAAAGACTATGGAATGACAACGGTGGACCTCAACAATGTTGGATACAAAGGTGAACCATTCGTCCTTCTTTGCTGATGTGAATCGGGTATTCTATGTGAAAGACATGTCCACAAAAGCGAGAAGAGAGGGAAAAATGACAACAAATCAACGAATGAGCCAAAAGCGCCATATAGTTCTCTCAGGGAAAAGAAACATTGTGGGAATTGATGACAAGTCAGATATTTCAGAAGATTATGAAAGGGATGACCGAATCACGCCTTTCAATGTGACCAAAGATCCGAGCATCATGATAAATGCCGAGGACACTCCATGGTTACGTCAAGATCATGACCAAGGAACATACGTCAAAAAAAAGAAGATCACTCTTGTGCCCGCCTAATAAATAGAGTGTATTATAGTATGTGTATGTGACACTTGTAACATAAGATGTAACGGTGACTATGGCATTGATATTATCAGAAATAAAACTGTTATTTCTTAACAAATTAATACCTATTCTTTTATTTATTAAGCAAATAACAAAATTAATCTAATTATTATAAGGGATGGAAAGATTTTTAGTTTCCAAATTTATTATGAAAGCAATTAGACAAAAAGAAATGAAAATATTATTTTTTAACAAATTAATATCTAATATTATATGTAGTATGCAATTAACACCTTTAACCTAATTATTGAGTGCACAAATAAATAAGAATAAGAAAAAATATTTCAAAAATATTAATGGTAAAGGTGAATATCACGTGTAGCCCGATTTTAGAGATTAATGATGATAAATAATCAAAATTTACGTTTAAATAATGCACAAACAAATTTTCTATCAAAAACACCTACTTTAAGATATTTAAATTAAGTAATACATTTTTGCATTAACAAAATACTAATTATTTTTACATTTGCAAACACTATTGTAAGGTAAGAACATAATATATGGTACATATTACATAAGGAGTACAACAAGGCAAAAAGAAAAGCAATTATGATTTTTAAAAAATTTTATGCCTAATCTTTCATTTACTATGCAATTAATAAGATTTTGAATATATATAAACAAGTAGGAAACAAATAAAACAAATGTAACACAGTAGAAGAGCTGAAAGTGAAAAAAATCTTTTAGTCGGGCGTGGTAAGCACCGGGACTAAAGGTTAACCTTTAGTCGGCTCCAACCCACGCACCAGGGACTAAAGGTTGACCTTTAGTCCCGGTGCTCCTACGCCAGGGTTAAAAGTGCTTTTAGTCGGTTCGTGTTTGGGGCAGGGACTAAAAGGTGCATCAGGTATTTAACCTACAGGCTTCTTCCTTCTTCCTCCTCCCGATCGGATCGGCGTACACTTAGCCGCCGCCGCCGCCACGGCGACCTCGCTCTCTCCGGCGACCTCACCGGCGACTCACCGCCCGGAGCTCGCCACGCGCTCGTCGAACCTCGCCGCCGTCGGCGCCACCTCTCCCTCGGCGCCTGCCGATCCCCCGCCCCTCGCGCCCTCGATCTCCGGCGAGCCCCGCCCGGCGGCCGCGCCGCCCGGAGGGCCAATCCGCCCGCGCCCGGCGCTCTACGGCGAGCCCTCTCCCTCGGCGTCAAGTCCGGCCCGCCCTGCGATCCCCGCGCCGCCCCCGGCGTCAAGTCGGCGAGGTCTCCCTCGGCGTCACGTAGTCCCTGCAGCCCTCTCCCTCGGCGTCAACTCCGCCGCCACCGCCCCCCCGGTCGGTGTCGCCGCCGCCGGCCTCTTCTCCGGCCGACCGAGGCAGCCTCTCCTTCACCGTCTTCACTCCGGCCGTAGCGGGGGGCGCCGCCTTGCCGTCCCCTTCAAGCGCGGTGGTGAGCCGGCGCTGCATGTGTTGTATGTTTGTGGTGTTGCGTCGGCCGTCGAGCCGCGGATGTGTGTTTGTGGGCGGCCGTCGAGGCCGCTGTGTTCTTGTGTGTGTTGTGGCCGGCCATCGGCCGAGAGCATCTGCGTGCGAGAACTTGGCGCGAGAAGGAGAGCGCGAGCGACCCAAATTTTATTTGAAACCATAATGGCGTAGCGGCGGCCCGAGCGAAAGAAGGAGCGACCTAGCGACAACCCATCGGCGGCAGAGAATGAGCGAAAGCACGACCTAGCGGCGACCCGCGACGGCCCGGCCGAGCGAAAGCCGCGACCTAGCGGCGGCCAGGACGACAACCTAGCGAACCAAGTCGGACGACCTAGCGAACATGACACGATGACCTAACTACTTAGCGGCGACTTAGCGAATATAATTAAACACCTTACTCAATATAATTAACTTTATTATGTAATATATTAATGAAGTCTTGTAATATTTAATGGTACTTATTAATAAAGTATTGTGATATTAATGTAATATATTAATGAAGTCTTGTAATATTAATGATACTTATTAATAAAGTCTTCTAATATTTAATGGTACTTATTAATAAATTATTGTGATATTAATGTAATATATTAATGAAGTCTTGTAATATTAATGGTACTTATTAATAAAGTCTTGTAATATTTAATGGTACTTATTAATATAGTTTTGTGATATTAATGTAATATATTAATGAAGTCTTGTAATATTAATGGTACTTATTAATGAAGTATTGTAATATTTAAATAGAATTGCAAGTAACTTTATGTAATATTGTAATATTTTAATAGAATGGCAAGTAACTTCATTAATAATATTAATGTCAAGTAACTTTATTAATGGTTCTTTATTTAACTTTATTAACTTTCTCATAACTAGTGACTTTATTATGTAACTTTATGTCAAGTAACTTTATTAATGGTACTTTTATTTAACTTTATTAACTTTCTCATGACTAGTGACTTTATTATGTAACTTTATGTCAAGTAACTTTATTATTTAACTTATGTGCAATATAGCATTTCACTTTGCCTCCATAAATTTCCTAAGTGTATATTTGCTAAGTGTATAGTTTTCTATTTTCTTGTGGCGCTACATGCCAAATTGAATTCTAACATCTTTTAATTAACAACTTCGTAGAAATGGCGATCCGATTGATAACATGGATGAGGCAATGATGGACCTAATCAACGGCGCCGGCAATCAAAATCCCCAAGTTGAAGGTGATGACAATGAACAAATAGATGATGGGAGTCGGTGCCGGATGATTATGAAGAACTTGTAGGAGACAATCGATGAGGTATATCTACAATATAGTCTCTATGTATATACATGAAATTAAAAAGAATGACTTTTGTATTAATACATTTATACTTGTTTGTGTAGCCCTACGGATCGGCGACAACTAGGGGGAGTGGTAGAAAAGTGCGAGGCAGAAGAAGCCGTTGGAGGGTCGGTACATTCTGTCGGAATTCGGCAGGGTACAGGCCAAGTACTTGGGGAACATGCAAGGAAATTTGTTGCTCATTGTGGATACTTAGTGAGGGACGGGCTCCCGATCGGTGCTTTCGAGAATGGAGGCAACCGAAAGATAACCTGCTATTAGTTATGTCTCGGATCGTGACAAGGAATTGCTATGGAAAGATATCCTTCAACATTTTACGCTCGATACGGGATGAAGCTTTGAAGGAGAAGGTTCAAATCTGGGCAATGCGAGAAGATGGCCAAACAATTTCGGGCTTGGAAGAAGAAACTCCACAAGACTTTTATTGTAAATAACAGGACACGGATTTCACCAATAAGGCCTACGTCAAGTTGAGGCCTTTTTGGGATGAGTTAAATGCGGTTCAAGAACTCGAGATGAGGGTCGGGGCACGGATGATCCGTGTCGAGGGAAAATGCTAGCCACAAGCAATACCACCATCACTTGGGTTCGGGTGGCTACCGGATTTGCTATTCCCAAGTGGCGGAAAAGCTGGAGCAGGGAGATTGTTGACAAGGGGATGGAACGAGAATCTTTGCGGCTTTGGCTTTGGCGCCAAGTATTGGTTCTTCGGTCATGGGGAACCTTGGACCTAGAGACCGGGAAGGTAGTGTCTGGCGAGAAGCTGCGAGAGAGTGGGGACGAGAGAATGGCCCAAGCCAGAGGATTAGTTGAAAGTGGCGCTGGCAGCCAAATAGAGAGAAGGATGGTGACATACGCCACAGGGAGGCTGGCTGAACACGGTGGGCGAACAAGAGGCTATGGGGAGATATCGTGGGAGCATGGCTTCCCTCAAGATAGACCCACTTATAGAAGCCGCCAAAGAAAAGAAGGAAGAAGAGGAGGAGAAGCGATTTGCGTAGGTTGGAGGCAATGGTGATGGAGTCACAAGCGGCGGCTCGTGAAGCGATACTGCGAGAAAAAGCACTTGAAGAGAGAATGAGCGAGGAAATCAAAAGGCAAGTGCAGGAAGCGGTAAGTTCAATGCAAAGGCAAAGCGCATCGAGCACAGAGTCAACATTAGCCCCCCGGTCGGTTGAAAAGCGATTTGCGCTTCCACGGGCGCCAACTATTCAAGGCGGCGTGGGGCTGCGCTTTCCGGTGGATGGCGTCACTCAAGCTCGAGACAACATGTGAGCTGCACATTCCACTGGGGGGGCTACCCGGTCATGGTTGCCGTCGGTGTTGTAACTCCTATCGACCCAACGAAGCCACCAAGAATCCATGGAGCCATAGTTCAATTTGGATATGCTAATGTCTCGGTGGATAGAGTTATCAAAGGCTATGAAAATGTGCAGCTCGAGATAGAAGGAGGCGATGGGAGAAGAAGACTCTAGGACAAGCGAGAGAAGGCATTCATTTGTTGGCGCAAAGCGCTACATCATTATTCACTGGGGCTTCACCTAGTAGTCTACCACCACCTCATCATCATGAACCTAACCCTAGGTGGTGATTAAACTTTTACGATACATTTATTCACTAACTTTATTTTGCATTTCCTTAGTTAGTTAGCGGTTTACTCATATACCTCTTTGGTTCCACGGTGGTCACCAACATGTCATAGTGCCGCGGGTGATGGCGAGGCGGTGCAAGACTGCATCGCCCGGGCGCCCGCCGCCTCCTCGGGCTGCAACGCCGCCTCCTCGGGCTGCAACGCCACCACCTCGGGCTCCAACACCGCAACCTCGGGCTCCAACGCGCCGCCACCTCGGGCTCAACGCCGCCTCCTCGGGCTCAAACGCCGCCTCCTCGGGCTCCAACACCGACACCGGCTGCCCCCTCGCCTCCACGTCGGGCTCCAACCCCGCCACCCGGCCGCACCATCGCCTCCCACGTGGCTCAGCGCGCCGAAACCGGTGGACCCACCATTGAAGAAAGAGGCCGGCCACACGATCAAATGTGTCGGCCGCCCCGCAGCTAAAAAAAAAAAAAAGCCTCGAGAAGAAACAACCCGTCATTCCTAAGAAGCTATCCTATGAGAAGGCTGGTGCGAGAAATAGAAACTTCGGTAAAAAGTCGGATGTGGGACGGTTTCTTCAAGAGACTTAAGGATGAAAGAGAATCCAAGCGGAACCACGAGAAGCCCTACCTCTTGCTAAAGCGAGAAGATCTACGGCAAAGGGTTGAGGCTCAACAAAAAAAAAGAGGCGTGCGGCTCGAGAAAGAATCGTCATCTT
The DNA here is from genome assembly GCA_015844335.1 of Chrysopogon serrulatus. Classification (NCBI taxonomy): domain Eukaryota; kingdom Viridiplantae; phylum Streptophyta; class Magnoliopsida; order Poales; family Poaceae; genus Chrysopogon; species Chrysopogon serrulatus. Next base: position 48,933 of record JADLZL010002499.1, read on the forward strand.
TTATCGACTATGGCGCACTCTAACCAAATCCCTAGAAGAAGAGAAGAAAAAAAAAAACACGCAAGGGGTGTAGTACAGCTCGGGGAACAATCAAAGCAATCGGTGCCCCCCGCTAGTCGTTGGGAATCAATATGGTTCAAACATCGGCGTGCTAGACCCGCGATTACCTCAGGTTTGAACTATGAGGATCTCGAGGATTTTTTTTTGACTTTGGTCTTACCTTATCCCAAATGATAGCTGGGGCAGCAATTGAAAGTGCAAAAGAAATTGATCATTATCGAGAAGACATATGAATATGGCAAGAGTACATTGCAACCCTGCGGCGGCCCGACAAACTTGGCGCGGATGTACTTACTAAACAAGTGGTACCTCGATGCATGTGGCGCGAAAGAGCGGATGACTATATTTGCGTCCGAATTAGAAACCATCATTACTTCCGTGGTGATGATGTTATTTATGTTCAATTTAATGAGCTACACCGGCTATGCCACATGGGCGCTCTACGGACAAAGCTCTAATAATCACATACATGCGTAAGTGATTCTTTCTTTTTAATAATGTCTTTGTAACTTATCATGTATATGTATAACTAATTCGAAAACCGGCTATACATATGCGAGAAACATGATGAGGGACCTCGAGCTAGAAATGACAAGGAGGTTGGATTTGTAGATCCTTATGTTGTATTTAAAGACCCCAAGACTCCGCATGCCATATGGAGAGTTCAAGCGGAGAGAAATCTATGGAGGTTCTTGATCAATCAAAAGGATAAAAGATATATACTCTTTCCCTATAACTTTAAGTAAGTATCATTATCGTGTTATGCGTACATTCTATTAACCCAATTAATGAGATCGGTGTGAAGATAAATAATTATTTTGCCTACACACAAATGCAGCTTTCATTGGATACTAATTGTGATTGATCTACGGCAATCTCATTTGATAATCTATGACTCGTTTGAAAACCACTTTGGACCTTTACCAAGAAATGATAGATATTATCCAAGGGTAACCGATCTCTAAATATTACTTTCAGCTCTTTAACTCTCGTAATAGATATTTAATAATGATCGTTTTATTGCTAGGGTTTGGGCTTGGTTCGTGCGAAACACCGTCCGATTTAAAAGCGCCACTTTCAAAGCCTATCCTACATCGGTGGATTCTCACGACGACCCACGGGGGCAAAAATTTATGCGGATACTATGTCTGCGAATTTCTAAATATCTATGAAAAAAGATCAAATCTTGAGCACGCAAAAGTATGTAACATGTATATATAATAAGTTCATTTCAATTATTTGTTGCTATTTAATAAATCTTATACATATCTATAACTTTTTTTTCTTTAATGATTACTATAGGACACGTGGTTGAGGGAGAAGGTGTTGACTGAAGTCCGCCTAAAAGCAATTCGGGGAGACACTCGCGGGATTTCTTAACGACCAAGTCCTAAATCCCACCGGCGAATACTTCTTCAACCACGACGAGCCACTCAAACCAAACCATGATGATCATTTGTATGATGCTTGAGTGGCGGAGAACAATTAAGTTGTAAATACTTTATCCCTGACGGAGACACGTAAATTTTATATCATAGATCTATAGATATGTATAATATATAAATAGTATTATGTAATTTATTTATATGTAATGATCTAAATTATAAATTATAGGTCTTGGCGTCTACATAAACAAGCGGCGAACAATACGCATTTGAAAATAATAATAATACAATTGTAAACGAGAAAGGGAAAACCAAAAGAAAAGAAAAAAAAAAAAAGAAAAGGAAAAATAAAAGAAAAAAGAAAAACTCTTTAGTCGGTTGGTAACACCAACCGGGACTAAAAAATAGCGCCAGTGGCGCACCACGGCACACCCTTTAGTCGGTTGATGTTACCAACCGGGACTAAAATGGACATTTAGTCCGGGCCGCGGAACCGGGACTAAAGGTGGGACATTTAGTCGAAACCTTAGTCCCGGCTCCATGGCCGGGACTAAAGGCCCATCCGCTTTGGGACTAAAGGCTTGTTACGTACTACCGCCGGTTGCGGCTGCTAGCTCTAGGAAGCGGCGACAAGCGGACGTGAGATCGAAGGGTGCGAGGGGGAAGAGACAGAGAGTCGCGTCAAGACTCGAGAGGCGGCGTCTGGCTGGAGCCTAAGGGGGTGTTTAGATGGTGTGGAAAAAGTTCTGCCTGTGTCACATCGAAATGTCGGAGGGATGTCGGAAGGGGATTTTGAATACTAATAAAAAAACAAATTACAGAACTCATCAGGAAATCATGAGACAAATTTTTTAAGTATAATTAATCCGTCATTAGCAAATGTTTACTTGTAGCAGCACATTGTCAAATCATGGATTAATTAGGCTAAAAAATTTTTGTCAAATAAAGTTATCGCAACTGTGTAATTAGTTATTTTTTTCGACTACATTTAATACTCCATATATGTGTAACTAAATTCGATGGAACAGGACAAAAGTTTTGCCCTGCCCATCCAAACACCCCCTAAATCGAGACACGGAAGAGTGGGCCAGCAATGCTGAATCATGTGTTGGGCCGTATCCAGAAGCAGCTGGCCGCGTCATCTAGTACGCGTATCCAAACTAATACGTATCCAGATTTGCTGAGTATGGCTGAGATACGTATCCAAGGATACGTGACCCTGTAAAGTATCCATCCGCTCATCGTATTGCATTGCACCAGATACGCCCTCGTGATGAAAATGTGGTCGTTTCCATTCAGGTTCCTGCTCACGGAGGAAGCATATCGCTCGGGCATCCGGTCCAGCTTGGTATGTTGACGCTGGAGATGCACCTCAGAAGAAAACTTCTACCTTGAGAAGCGGCGCCCAATCCATGCATGCGTTTTGGTTTTGGGAGCAATTTGACTCCATCGAAATTAGCCTGGTGTGCCATGACTCAATAGAGGTTGATCTCTCTGAGTATCAACCTGTCATGACCCGGGCCAAGATAGACGCGCGTGTGTGCTGGACCTATTGGATTCCTTCTATTGTTGGGCCTCGGCGTTCTTGGGCCTCGTCTTCTTCCCAATTACTCCCTCCGTCTCACAAATAAATGAACGTTTTTGACTTTCATAATTCATGTTTGACCATTCGCCTTATTTAAATTTTTTATACAAATCATAAGATAAATAAATCATTATGAAAGTATCTCTAATGACAAAAATAAGTCATAAAAAATAATTAGAAAATTTTAAATTTTTTTTAAATAAGACGAGCAGTCAAATAGAAAATACGAAAAAGTCAAAGATGTTCATTTATTTCGAGACGGAGGGAGTACATCTTCTTCCTCGCATTGTTCTTGCTGTTCTTCTGAGTTTCTCTCTGAAATCCCTAAGTTCATTCTATTCTATCCCTTATTCCGTGCTATTCTATCTTAAATTCCATTCCTAGCTACCCAGGTCCGTGACACAACCATGCATCGAGCCTTCTCTGATATGCTACGATACTGCTCCTGGATCCTTCTCTTTTCTTTTCTCTTCTCCCTTATATAACATAATAATGTGAGATCCGTCATCACAAATGTGCTATGTACTGCACCCCGCCTGCTACACACTCCTCTGTGAAATATAAAATGTGTTTTTGGAAGCGTTAAACCCCAAGGCCACGTGTTGCTAAAATATAGAGCGATAAGCGTGGCTTACATGCTCACAAACTTTCTGAGCAAATTCTTGATTTATAACAAATGCATATCCATCTACACGTACAACACAACGAAGATTGTTGGCTGCTGCATTACATCTTATCGGAGATGTAGAGGAGCGAACCTTTGTTCTATTATCTTAAAAAAACACAATGAAGATTGGAAAGTATCTTAAACAATACTCCACCTTATGCTACTATATATATACTGGCTAACTATGGTTGTGTTATCTGCTCTTCTTCCACTGACCAGACATTACTGTGCATTCTCCAACTCTGGATTTTTGGCCAATGACGATGTTGGATATTCTTATTTACTTAGTGCAATTTCGTGCTTGCACCATTTGAGATGATCATGGCAGCTAGAAGAAGCTTTGGCACCTGAAATTTCAGAGAAATAGCTATAGTTATATGGTGGCTGCTGGACCATTTAATTTGGTGCCACATAAATGATGTTATTATATCTTCTACATTGGGCCACTGGGGATACAGAAGAAGCATTGTTTCATAGAGGAATTTCTCAAGTCGCACCTAGAGCTAAGACTGGAAATAAAATTTGTTAGATGATTGGTTGTGTATTTTCCATTAAATTCATCCTTTAATTTCTCTTTCGTCGGTTTAATGTGTGTACATGCACATATTTGTTTTTATATCAATAATATAGGTATGAGACTCCTAGACAATTTGGAATACCGGAATCCGGCTCTTTGCCGAGTGTCAAATGCTTTGCCGAGTGTTTTTTCGGGCACTCGGCAAAGAGCTCTTTGCCGAGTGCCGAGAAAAAATACTCGGCAAAAAAGCACTCGACAAAGAGGCTTCTTTGCCGAGTGCCAAAAAAGCACTCGGCAAAGAGCTCTTTGCCGAGTGTTATTTTTTGACACTCGGCAAGAGAAGATCTTTTGCCGAGTGTTTTTTTTTTTTTTTTTTGGCACTCGGCAAAGACACATTTCAGAGTATATTTTAGAGCAGTAAATTAGTTTAAATGAAAAAAATTTTCAACTACAAAATTGTATAACTTTTCAAGATCTACAACTTTTATTTTGGTCATTTCTTAATTTAATAAAGTAAAATTAAATCTATTCACAAATCTTACATATCTCTCTTATAGTTTACGATACTATAAGAGACATATATAAGATTTATAAAAAATGTTTCTACCACTATGTTGGATGATCAAATGACCAAAATAAAAGATGTAGATCTTGAGAAATTATACAACTTTGTAGTTGAATACTTTTTAATTTGAATTAATTTTGCTAACGAAAAGTACGCTCACATTTCTTAAATTTGAAATTTGAATTTTTGAAAGTATCTCAGATGGGGAAGCACCCAAAATAAAAGTTATAGATCTCAAAAAGTTATAAAACTTTGTAGTTTGCAATTTTTTATTTGAATTCATCTTGTCATGCGAAATCGTATTGAATCCACTTAAATTTGAAATTCAAATTTTATAAACGACCTCAGATGGAGAAACTCCTTAAATAAAAATTGTAGATCTCGAAAAGTTATAAAACTTTGTAGTTGATAAGTTTTTTATTTGAATTCATTTAGAGCCTCAAACAAGCAATTTTTACTTGATTTTGCATAATATTTAGGAAACTAAAACGAAACATAGACACATGTGAGTGTGTAGTAGTGATGGTAAGGGAGGTGCCGCGAGCGAGGGAGAGGTCATGAGTTCGAATCCCGTTGGACACATAGTTTCAAAAAATACCGAAAAAATCCCACCGGACAGAGATGGATGGGTGCTGGTCGGTGGGGCCCTCCCCCGATTAAAAAAAATTTTGCTATTATTTTCGGGTTTTTTTTCATTTTGATCTTTCCCGATTGTCGGGCACTCGGCAACCCGATATTTGGCACTCGGCAAAGAAACCTTTGCCGACAGGTTCTTTACCGAGTGCGTTTTGCCGAGTGCGGCACTCGGCAAAGTCTTTGCTGAGTGCATTGGGGGCTTTGCCGAGTGCCCCAGGCACTCGGCAAAGCAGCTGTTTCCTGTAGGTAATTGATGATTTTTTGGCGTTTGACAAGTGTTACAAAGAGACTCATTGTTTGACCCAACTAAACATGGAAGATTATTACTCCTAATAACTCTCAAAAGTGGGTAAAGATGGACGCACAATTACCAAATGAATCTTTACAGCTCCAAATTAAAGCTTGTTTTACTGGTGGCATATATATATAGCGGGGAAGAGGAGTGCTAGGCCTGGTTCTTTATTAATTAAAAACTAATTTTCTGAAATTATTGAGAAACATCATTATCCATGGCAAGATAATGAAGATAAACCAATTTTTTTTGTTAGCTCCAGGAATGCAGAAAACATCATACAAGTGGAGATAACGACTAGGGGTATATGAACGATAAAATAGTATTGCCAGTATGATTGATATTCATACATGCCTCACTTGTACGAACATGATCATCGCTGCTTCTCTACCTCTACAAAATATAATATGATGTATGTTGAACATCAAATGGATATATGTGATATGAACGGTGAATTCCTCAACAATGGGCCAGTGCTTGAGCAGTGGTGCATGGTTAGAACATCTAAAAAAGAAAGGTGGTTGTACTATGGAGCATTAGTTAGTGCTGTCTGTCCATGTTTGGGGTGGTTTTCCTCTTGATTTCCTAATTGGAAAACAAGAAATAGTGGATTATTAGAAGAAAAAAAATAAGGATGAGTGCTGACCGTGGCTGGGCCAATCGAGGCCCAACGGGACGAGTAGCCCAACCAATCAAACTGGCCACGTTGTCTCTGTCAGCAGTCCTGATCCATCATCAGCAGAGTCAAGTGAAGGCGTTCAAGCGGGAAGACATGAAGATAACCAAGACACTGAAGCGGTACATGGGCCTCGTCGCAGTTCCAGAGAGCGTCGGCCCAGTACACGGCTCAAGGGCCCTGAGTGGGTGTAGCCTGGCATAGCTGAGAGGCGTAAGGCTTAAGTATCCGAAGAGAGGGGAGAGGCAGGCATCGATTATTATGAGAAATTGTATTCTTCCTGCCTAAACTTTCCTCTGTTCGAACTCATGTTCTTCTTCTTCTTCTCCGAACTAAGCAATTGAGACAGAATACCTCCGAACTTCCTCGAATTGCTTGTTCTTCTTCCTTCCTCTACTTATTGCTTACATTTGGTATCAGATTTCAGTCGTTCCTATCGCAACTCTGTTTTTTCCTCGCCGTTCTTCTTCTCCGATTCGTTGATTGCTCGCAACTGCCTTGGGTTGTCGAGATCGGGTCACGGTTGTGATTTTCGATCTCCGTAATTCCCGGGCCCGTGAGCGATCCGTTCGGGTTTGGCGCTAGCTCAAACACCACCGCCGCCGCCGCCGCCGCCGCCGCCGCCCGACTCACCCCCACTACACGTCGCGGCCGCGGCGCCATGAGTCCCGATTCCAAGTTCCTTTCGACGAGATGCATCGCCCTCCGAGCCCGGCGAAGGTGCAGATCGAAGAGCGTTTCTCCGAGTCGGAACATAAGCTCGATCTGCGTTTCTCCGGCAGCGACCGCCTCCCGGAGAAGCGCTTCACCGAGGTTGACGACTCCATCAAGCGATTCGGCGACTACGACCTCAATTGGGAGCGCCGAATCACGGATTCGAACTCCGCCCGGTCGGGCCTCGTCGCGAGGCCGAACATCCATCGCGAAATCGGCTGATTCTCTCGAGGCATGGCGATTGGAGAATGAAGGGGTGGTGGATGATCTCAAGTTGGAGGTGGGCAAGCTCGCCAAGCATTGGGATCGATCCGTCCCTGGTTCACGCCTCGACGCCGACGGGCCTCATCTCTCCACCGCCTCACGGAGTCCAGTGTATCGGAGCCACCGGGCCAAGGCCATCTGCCCGGCACCACGGCCGGCCCGATGGGCACGGCGTCCTCACGACTACACACGGGCCGACGGCGATGGGGGCATTCTTTCCCAAGCCGTCTCCGGCCAATGGTACGCAGCACAATCCTCCCCCATCACATTACTATGGTCCTACGTTTGAAGCACACTCGCGCATGCCCGATCCTCGAAAATTCCCGGTTCCTTATCGGCCGCTTACCTAAACTGAGTTTTCCAAATTATGATGGGGAGTTCACCCGTTTATGGGTAGCTCGAGCTGAGGATTATTTTGACATGTACACTGTCCCTCCACATCTTTGGGTCAAGGTCTCGCGCATGCATTTTCGTGGTCTTCTTTGCACGTTGGATTGAGTCGCCGAACCAACCAAATCGCTTACCCCCGCCATTTTTTTGTAAATTACTACACGATCGTTTTGGCGCGATCGGCGTGACACATTCTTTGAGACAGATGTTTCACATTCATCAAACCACTTCTGTCACCGATTATGTCGAGAGATTTTCCACTTTGTTTGATCAGCTTAAATCCTATGAACCAAAGACTGATTTGTACTACTACACCACTAGATTTGTAGATGGGTTAAAGGATGACATTAGGGGATTTGTTACTTTACTGGCGCCCTTCTACTCTTGATACTTGCGTATGCTTTGGCATTGTTGTTGGGAGGAGGTCGCTGACCCGGCTAGAAGGCCGGATTATCTCAAGTCTGGAAGCAAGTTTCAGTACAAGCCGTATATATCAGCTCCTTGTGTGGGTTTGACCGACAAGTCGATTGCTTGAAAAGTAGAATACGCTTGCTCGCCGATAAGTTGACTCTATTGAGGGAGAAACGTAAGAGCTCGTGGCTTGTGCGAAAGATGTGCTGAAAAGTGGGTCGGGGGCATAAATGTGCAGCCAACATATCATTGCAAGCAATGCAGGAGGTTTGGGAATTGCTGGCTATTGATGATACCTCGATTGGTGCAAGAAACATCCGAACAGCTATTGCCGGCTCTTTCTCATGAGGCTCGAGTGGGGTCCAAAGGTCCGAGAACAATTCAGTTCCATGGCGAAATTCAAGGCCATCAGATTGTTATTCTCGTGGATTCTGGAAGTTCAGCTTCATTCCTAGCCGCTTCTCTAGCTGCTAAACTTCCCCAGTTGGAACAGACACCTTTTTCAGCGACGGTCAGAATTGCTAATGGCCATCTGTTACAGTGTACATCTGCTATCTTGGGGTGTCATTTCACTTTGGACAACCATCACTTCCAGCATGATCTGAGAGTGCTTCAACTGGATTCTTATGACCTCATCTTGGGAATGGACTGGCTAGAATTGTACAGCCCAATGCAAGTACATTGGAAGGCTAGATGGCTGTCATTACCTTATAAAGGAGAGACTATTCTGTTGCAGGGCATTTCTTCTTTGTCAGAACCTGAACTCTTCTTTCAGCTGGTTTCTGAGGCAGTGCAGTCCAGTTCTGAATTATCTACAAGGCCAGCACCTGAGATTCAGTCTATTCGGATTCCTTTCCTCGGTGTTTACAATTCCTACTTTGCCTCTCCTCGGCCGCCAATTTGTGACCACTCTATCCCTCTAGTCAGTGGCGCTACTCCGGTCAATGTCAGGGCATATCGTTACCCTCCTAGCTTAAAGGACGAAATTGAAAAACAGGTCCAAGCTATGTTGTCTCAAGGGCTCATTCAGCACAGTACATCCCCATTTGCTTCACCAGTGTTGTTGGTGCGTAAAAAAGATAGAACATGGCGCTTTTGCGTGGATTATCGCTATCTCAATGCTTTGACAGTCAAGTCCATCTATCCCATTCCAATTTTTGATCAATTGGTGGATGAGTTGGGTCAAGCGTCATGGTTCTCCATTCTGGACCTTTACTCGGGGTACCATCGGATCGATTACGGCCGGGTGAAGAATTTAAAACAGACTTTTTTCCACCCATGCAGGACACTATGAGTTCACGGTTGTGCCTTTTTGGCCTCTCGGGCGCCGGGGGGCGTTTCAAGGAGCAATGAACAAGACACTAGCTCCACTTCGTCGCAAGTGTGTCATTGTTTTCTTTGATGACATACTTGTCTACAAGCAATTCCTATGAGGACCATCTTTGTCACTTGCGGCAAGTGTTGGAATTGTTAGCTAAGGACCAATGGGTTGTGAAGCTTAAGAAGTGTCGGGTTGCTAAGAAGGAAATACACTATCCGGGGGCATATTCGAGTGGCGGGGGAGTTCATCTTGACCCGAGCCAAGATTGAAGCAAAGTTGTTAAAGTGGCCAACTCCGACAAATGTTCGAGAACCGGGGGTTTTTGGGTCTTCTTGGTTTTTATCGCAAGTTTCAGACGCAACTTTGCAAGTATTGCGAAGCCTCTCACAAATCTCCTAAAGAAGCATACCCTCTTTGTGTGGACCTCGAGCATCGAGGCATCCTTTCGGGCATTGCAACAAGCTCTGTGTTCAGCGCGCCCGTCTTGGGTATCCTGCATTTCTCTAAGCCATTTGCTATCGAGACCGATGCTTGTCAAACCGGGTGTGGGTCTTTGTTCTTTTACAAAATGGTCACCCTTTGGCGTATGTATGTAAACCGTTGGGTGTCAAAACACAAGGTCTTTTGACATGCGAAAAAAAGAATATTTAGCCATATTGATTGCAAAGTGGAACACCGGGCGTTCTTATCTTCAACTCGCCGAAGTTTGTCATCTATACCGATCGAGAAAGCATTGGTTCATTTAAACGATCGGCGGCTCCATATAGTATGGCAACGGCGGGTTTTCTCAAAAGCTGCTTGGGCTTCAGTATCGCATTGTTTACAAAAAAGGCAAGTGATAAAGAGTGCAGGTGACTCTCTATCCCACGTAGTGCATCCAATCGCTTCATGCTGTGCTATCTCCGTTATCACGCCGCAATGGTGCGATGAGATTGTAGCTAGATATCAATCTGACCCTCAGGCAGTTGCATTACTTGCTAGGCTAGCAGCCAGCCCTGATTCTATGCCGCACTATGTACTGGATGCAGGCCTCATCAAGTTCAAGAATCGCCTTTGGGTAGGCAATAATCCTACACTTCAACTGAAACTCATTCAGCAGTTGCATAATGCCCCGGTTCGTGGTCATTCTGGAGTGCCCGCAACAGTAAAGCGTATTCAAGCCCTGTTTGCATGGCCTGGCCTCAAGAAACAAGTTGCAGAATTTGTCAAGAGCTGCCCAACTTGTCAACAAGCCAAACCAGAGCGTGTCAGGTACCCTGGTCTTTTGCAACCTCTAGCTACTCCTTCTTCTTGGCAGGTAGTTTCCTTGGATTTCGTTGAAGGGTTGCCTGTGTCACACGGCTTCAATTGCATCCTTGTTGTGGTGGACCTTTTCTCGAAATATGCACATTTCATCGCTGTGAAGCATCCTTTCTCTGCTCTGTCCATTGCCAAGCTTTTTATGCAGCATGTCTACAAATTACATGGCTTACCGTCTGCCTTGGTTTCTGACCGCGATCGCATTTTCACAAGCCACCTCTGGCGTGAGTTATTCAGGTTGGCTGGTGTTGATCTTCGGCTTAGTTCCGCTTACCACCCACAATGCGACGGCCAGACCGAACGAGTAAATCAGTGCATGGAACAGTTTCTCCGTTGTTTTGCAAACGCAGCTCCCTGCAAATGGTTTGATTACTTGCATTTGGCTGAGTTTTGGTATAATACCACATGGCACTCGGCATTGGATCAAACACCTTTTCAAGTTTTGTATGGGCACTCTCCTCGACAGCTCGGGTTGGATTCCTCTCGCAGCTTGTTCGGTTGGCCAACTTTGGATGAGTGGTTACTTCAGCGTTCCACTATGCAAACATTGATCCAAAGCACCATTTAGCCCGAGCCAAGAATCGCATGAAGCTCCAAGCGGATAAACACCGAACAGAGCGTTCCTTTGAGGTGGGTACGTGGGTGTATGTCAAGCTCCAGCCATATGTTCAATCATCTGTGGCACCGCGTGCAAATCAGAAGCTGTCTTACAGGTTTTTTGGCCCCTACTTGATCACTGCAAAAATTGGTTCTGTTGCCTACAAGCTCCAACTTCCGGAATCTTCCTCGGTGCATCCAGTCTTCCATGTGTCTCAGTTGAAGTTGGCAGTTCCAGTTACTCACACGGCACAACCATTGCCAGATTCATTTGATGGTTTGCAGGTGCCAGCACGTGTTCTTCAGAAGCGCGTCGCCAAGCTTGGTGCTGATGTCCGCCTTCAGGCCTTAATTTAGTGGTCAGGCATGCCAGTTTCTTTGGCTACATGGGAGGATCTGGAAACACTTCGGCAGCATTTCCCTCGTGCGCCAGCTTGGGGGCAAGCTGGACCTCATCAGGGAGGGGATGTCAGCAGTCCTGATCCATCATCAGCAGAGTCAAGTGAAGGCGTTCAAGCGGGAAGACATGAAGATAACCAAGACACTGAAGCGGTACATGGGCCTCGTCGCAGTTCCAGAGAGCGTCGGCCCAGTACACGGCTCAAGGGCCCTGAGTGGGTGTAGCCTGGCATAGCTGAGAGGCGTAAGGCTTAAGTATCCGAAGAGAGGGGAGAGGCAGGCATCGATTATTATGAGAAATTGTATTCTTCCTGCCTAAACTTTCCTCTGTTCGAACTCATGTTCTTCTTCTTCTTCTCCGAACTAAGCAATTGAGACAGAATACCTCCGAACTTCCTCGAATTGCTTGTTCTTCTTCCTTCCTCTACTTATTGCTTACAGTCTCCTAGCTGAAGAAGACGAAGAAGGATCGTCAAGGTCGTCTAGTCGAAGGACGAACGCCCACGTACGTCGCCGTAGCTTGCGGGGTTGTCAACGTCACATGCCAATCGATGTCGGCAGTATAGTTTAGTTTCTTCCAAGCTGCAGAGCAGTAAAGGCAGTAGCAGTAATATTATGTTTAAAAAACAAGCATGTTGACACAGTTTACTATTAACATCCTCTGGCATGCATAATAACCCGCGCGCAAGTGCAAGGTCGTCGATTATTGCATGTGCATCCAATTCAATGATGTACGTGTTTGTGGCGTACGTCACCCTCGTGCGTCCGATCCTTGCTGCGCTCTTCTTGGATCTCTATCGGTGCTCCGGCCGGCCGGCCGGCCCCTAGCTAGTGTAGTGAGTCACCACCGCAACGTTTTTCTCCTCGATCGATCAACAAACAAGACGCAACCCAACGTTTCTTCCTCCGCATCACCGCATGCAAGCACCACCACCCTCTCTCTCGCTCACGGCTCATCCTATCTATTCGTTGACCCCGCCCCTAGCTTATATTATATGGTCCTGGTGAAGAATCAGATCGAGCTGAGGGCACTGCACCTATATATAGTACAGTAGTACTATGTAGTTTTGTAAAGAAGGCCGGGATCGAGAACACACACAGATCTCGATACGTACGGTTTCTAATATAATGCCGTGCAGTGTAGCAAGCGGCCGTTATTAAAATCTGGCAATAGTAACCAGCAGTGACCCTACGACCTACTAGTATAGTGCCCGTGCTAACACTACGACTTCATTTTAAGGGATGCACATGAAGACAATGAATGGCGATATTTTTATTCCAAAATTGCATCATACTTAGTACTGTTGGAACAAAATATTAAAATTGGTAATATTTTTTAGTTTGCTTTCTTGATAATGCAGACCATTAGACTTCAATTGCCAATAACACATCACCAAGATACAATCGTGCAGAAATTTGATCTGTTCATCAGCAGTTTCCTAATGAGGTGACAATTGGCCTAAAGTATAACTCCTAAGGGCTACAAATTAATTTTCTTCTCACTGCTAGAAACATAGAAGAACAAAGGCTCGTACTTCAAAATGTCAGAAACAACATATTCCTTTTAACTGCAAGAACTCCATTCACTAACTATATTGCCGGTGCTAACACTACGGTGACATTTAGGATAACACAAATGAAATCAAAAAGTGAACTCACTGAAGCAACAGCAAGATTGTTTCCAGCAAATGCCAAACCTAGTATTTTGCCCGCGCTAACGCTAGGCCACGCAGAAAGATTGTCTTTACATGAACATTGTCTTTAAATGAACATTGCCTTGCTAATCTAGTGCCTTTCAAGTGGTGAGGACTAAATCACCATCACACTTGTTGTAAAATTCACTGCCACCGGTCATCTCCAAGCAATTGATCCCCAATGGGCCTAGCTTCATGTTCTAGCCCCGCAGCTTTTCCTGCACCAACGCAGAGGTGCATGAACTTCTTGTGGATCATCATTAGCTTCAGGGCCTGTCCATCCATCCCACATATCAGCAGCACCGTCATCACATTTTTTTTCTCAACCTCTAATCTAAATTAAACAACGACCCAAAGTAATTGTTTACAATTGAGATAAAATTGAAGCTGATGATATCTGGTTCAACATATGCGTCTAGAAAGTAGGACCATCAGTTTATAGCAATCCCCCATCAGTTTTAGAATTGGGATTGCATTAATAACATTTGTCTTTTAACAAAGGCCTGGTACAGTGTTCAGAGAAACACAGTAACATGATGATGTGCTAATAAAGGAAGTTGTACTGTGCATTAGATTGCTGCCAACAAGCTAAGTAAGCATAACTGTATCTGGCAAAAGGTTCTAAGAACCTTCAGAGAATTAACTCTGTACATAAGGTGCACATTGGCACCTGGAAATGTGAGGCTGACAAACAGGACTCACAAGCATAAGGCCTTGTGTAAAACTAAATTAATTAATATTTCTAACAATGCAATTTGGCTTAGAGCATGCGAAAAATACTGAATGAAACTTACTTATATTATGTTATTTAAATTAAATTGACTACATCTGAAGCATCACAAATAAAAATTCTACCTTCAGAAGAATATCTTCATATGGTACTTGAAACGGCCCAATATCAGAGCAGTCACATGAACCTTCTAATTGAAGGCAATTGTGCATTGTACAGCAACTGTGGGGTGCATCATAGGGTTTGAGGGAAATCCATTTGAATTCACGCAGCACTCAAAATAACCAATGCTTTTTTGTAACCACAAAAGATACCTAAGCTGACTACATCATAAGCTCACACTATGATGATCACCTAATAACCAACTTTCATCTCGTCGAAATATGAGTGCAAAGCACAAAAAGTAATTGTCCAAGTTTGTCAATATGTCTGCACAGAAGGAAGCATCTGAACAAGGAAAATCAATATAAATGTTCACCTTTATGACAAGCTCAAATATCTGAGATCAGAATCCAATGAAGTAGGGGGTATAAGGTTTGATTACTTCTTCACCTGTAGCATCTTGTCCTCTGCATAAATATATACCTATGATGTTGGTGATATCGCTTAACGCTTGGCGTGTATCTTTCAGCGCAGACATTCTGACACACCTCGGCACCTATGATGACAATTGGAATCATATATATGGATACAGGGCAAACAATCTATGTGGAGAAAGACTAACAAAATATGTGGAGAAATATATTTGACACGAGAAAGACTAACGGATGTAATTAAACTGAAGAGTCTAATATAGTTTGGAATTAAACTCCTGAACCTTTCTTGACCAGTTGTATCCCTGCAAAGAAAACAAAACATGCAAAAGAAAACAAAACATGCATAAGGTCAACAGTCTGTATATCTCAAAGGGTCATACAGGCTAAACCCCTTCTACCAGCTATCCTCTCTCTGATTTATAAGGGTGCAGCAGCTGCAAACAGAAAACTGAGTTAGTGATGTTCTTTGAATAGAAAAGCGAAGAACTGAAATAAACAAAAGAGAGATCAAAGTACCTTAGATATTTGATTTATTGAATTCCTTAACGGCAAAAAAATTTCATCAGATGTTAGATGAGAATAACCTGTTAAGCCTTGACGTCCAGGCGTTCCATGATTCAGCCCTGACGTTCAAGCGTCATCGCTCCTGCGGGTGATCATCGCCGACGTGAACTGCGTTCAGCATCGCGAGCAGCAGGGCTCCTTGTCGTTGAGACGGAGAGCAGCACCGGCAGGAGGCGCGGTAGGGAGGTTCGGCGCGGCGAGCAGCAGGGTTCCTCGTCCTGGTGATGGCACGCGAGCAGCAGGGCAGTTATGGGGCTGATGTTGTACCTCGATCTGGCGGCCTGCTCGTTGGCGTACGTGGCCGATCAAGACGCAATAGCTGTACCTTGCCAGAGACGCGCGGGCATTCGTCGCTGCGGCGGCCCCGCAGGGACCTTGCCGTTCCGTACCGTCCGCCCCTGCCTGGCCGGTCGATGGAGAAGGAGCGCCACCGGCGGTCGATAGCGAGCGCAGCGTCGATCAGCAGCAGTGGCAGGAGGAGCTCTCCTGCGTAGAAAAATAATTTATAATATAAGGTGATAACAGGCAAAAACACACAGATGGGTGGTTCAAGGAAAATAGATATTCCTAACGCAGAGGTTAATATATAGATAGAAAAAGGATCAGTTTCACCTAAATATGGGCATATAACATCCAATGTAAAGCATGCATATCTAAGTCGTCATTAAATCCTACAGGGTTCTATGTACTGATAATAGACTGGATGTTTGGTTACGGTTGAAACCATCGTTCTTTTCTTCCCCAACATTGAATTTTATTATTATTTAAAGCACAGCTAACTGGATCACCATAGGATATGGAGTTACCAGGATCCTCATCCTGGGAAAATAATGATATGAACTCAAATGATAGGAGAAGCTGTCTGAATGCCGTCAGAAACACAAGGTTTCACAACATAACCCTAAGGTGAATAATACAAAAATTGGCTGAAAGGAATACCTCACCTCAACATAATTTTGTTCTTTCCGACTTTCGAGTCCCTTCCCTCATCTCGCTTCTTTTCGGATGTCCTGTACAATCTTATCATCCTCTGCCTGCCGAGCCTTGGAAAGCATCGAGAATTCCCTCATCCGGATGACAGCTGGAATGATAGGATTCAGGATTACCGTACCTTTCGCAAAAGCATAACAAATCCAGCCAGGACTACTTGTATCGGAAACTGTATTATGCACAGAAAGAAAAAGAAAAAAAAAGATTAGAATTAGGCTTGGATTTGGTCTTGAGCGATCCAAAGTAGATGGGGACAAATCACCGGAAGTTTGGGATGGATCTCCGCCCGGGGCCGTTTCTTTTCATCGACGCCGAAGCCGAACGACTGGAGCGCGTCCTCGAGCCTTTTGCTTGGCCGGTGCCCACGCCGAGTGGAGTGGTGGCGCTCATGGGAAATAGAGGTCGGTCTTCGCTTCCCCCGATGCCCTGGCTGGATTTGGCGGAGGAGCCCGCCATGGCCGAGGGTGAGAAAGGCGAGGCCACCAAGGGATCTCTCATTGCATTCGGTTCTTTGGGATTCCTACGACCTACACAGGGGGTGCTCCTCCTTCGACTCCATACCATAGATTTGGGTAGGATCCGTCGCCGGGAGGGTTAGGAAAATTAGGAGAGGATGGCACCCATGAAAGGGAGGCACCGATGCCATGGATGCGCACACGGAAGGAAGCAAGGGCATTGCGGCTCGTGGGTACGCCGAAGTCTCAGGCGGGTGTCCGGGATTGTTTCCTTTCTTTCGGAGCGATCGGCGGCGTTCTTCTTTTCTTTTTCTCGATTCGTTTTCCTGAAGGTGAGGAAGAGGGTTTTGAACCCGGGCTGCTCGTGGGGGAAGCGCCTTCGCTCGGGACTTGGGCGTCGCGGGGAGACTTCGGCTGGTTGCTCCGGCTTTTTCAGCCGCTGAAGCCTCGGATGAATCGCAGCCACAAGATTAGGTTGAAGCTAAAGAGGGTTGATTAAGGGCCGTAGATTTTAATGATGTTGAATTTGTGGGTGTATTTTCTGGGGTACACGATGGTTGAAGTCTCTGTGGGGGACGTTTTATTGGGTGGACGGAGTGTAATTTCAACTGTTGCCTTATAGTAGAGATATATATAGATAAAATAGCCACTAGTGTATACAGTATTGACCAGATGCATGACTCATCGTCATTCATCAAATCATCAGTCGGTCTCTCAATCATTTATTCTTTTTATTTTTGTGATAGATGGCTCCATCGGTATCTCGATGGATCGTAGTTTCTGTCATTTTCAGGGCGCGGATTGAAAGATCACCAACTAAAATCTAGCTAAGCTAAAGTTTCAAAACAAAATTTTAGTAAGCTAAAAGTCTTTTAGCTAAATTCATTATTACACAAAAACTTAACCGCAACCTTTCAAAATAGGCTTCGTATCAAGAACTAGTGTGATAATATGCTCGTGCATGTGTAATATAACTTTTATGGTGGATTAAGGAACGTTATGGACGACATATGAATATATGTAAATATATCATCCTTTTCACGTCTATTATGTGCTTCATATGTAACTTAATTTGACGAAATTCAGTTTCAAATTTAAATTCAAATTTAATAAAAGTATTTTTTAAATCTGAAAACATTTAACTGAGGCGGGCTATATAACGTTAACTGCCTCGGTTAATGATGCTTTGGAGGCGGGCGGTTTAGTGCAACCGCTTCGGTTAATGATACTGTAACGTTCCGCCTCCTCAAGGCCGGGCCCGCTTACATCTGACAGCTTTAACAGGACCAATACTGCTCTCACAGACCAACACTAGTCTTTTCTGCGCACTTTATCCTCACTCATGCGCACCCGGGAACGAGTTCCCGTTCGGTCGCTCATTCTGAAATTGCTCCAGGGCAAGCACGCTTAACCCTGGATTTCTTTCGAGATGAGCTTCCGGAAAAGAAGTTGCAATGTATTGGTATGAGTATTATATTAATTCTATTAAGCCCTGGGCCGGGGTATTATATCCTCACCCCCTTAGGAGATCGACGTCCTCGTCAATCACCCCAGGCCAGGAACCTCCTCTCTTGGCCACGTCCGTGTGCCCAGTGCCAGCACATGTGCCATGCTGTGTGACCACGACGGATCCACACCAGCCATGCGCACCATGCACTGCGTAAGCTGCGACACACGCGCCCGTGAAGCACCGCGAGTCGGCTCCGATACCATTTGTAACGCCCCGCCTCCTCGAGGCCGGGCCGCTTACATCGGCGGTTTTAATAGGACCACACGCCCTCACGGACCAACACTAGTCTTTTTCGCGCACTTTATCCTCACTCATGAGCACCCGAGAACGAATTCCTTGTCGGTCACCCATCTCGAAATTGCTCCGGACCAAGCACGCTTAACCCCGGAGTTCTTTTCGAGATGAGTTTCCGGAAAAGAAGTTGCAACTTATTGGTATGAGTATCATATTAATCCTATTAAGCCCGGACAGGGGTGTTACAGATACCATAGAGGCCGGCGCCCTAAGTAACCGTCTCGGGGCGGTTGCTTTTAAATGCCCGCCTCAGTTAATCTATTAACCGTAGCGGTTAACTGACCGTCTCGGTTAAGGCCTCGATTCACCATGATCTTATGTCCGAGGTGGTTATCATGGTCGCTCGGTTAAGCCATTTTGCCCGTTTCGGGTAAGTTTTCTGTAGTAGTGACTTTAGCTGTGGTATTTAGATGTTTCAGCCAATAGACTCAGCTGAATTTTAACTACTTTTATTTGCATTGAAGTAGCTAAACCCAGCTAAATTTTAATTAGTCTTTTAAATGAATTGTTTAAATATCTAGTAGCTAAATTTGGCCGGCTAATATTTATCTGGTGCATCGAAAGGCCCTTTCTGTAGTACTGACTTTAGTTGTGGTATTTGGATGTTCTAGCTATAGACTCAGTTAAATTTTAACTACTTTTATTTAGACTGAAGTAGCTAAACTCAGCTAAAGTTTAGATAGTTTTTAACTGAATTGTTTAAATGTCTAACAGTTAAATTTAATTGGCTAATATTTATCTGGCGCATCGAAGAGGTCCTTAACAGTATGAGATAGGCATATATAGACATAGACTAGCTCTCCATGCGGTGGCGATACAGACGTGTACGACTTACGTACGGCATGCAGCACAAGAGATAGCCTGGGAGCCTCGCTAGCGACGTTCTCCCTCCGTTTCAAATTATAAGGCACTTTGATTATTTTAGTTCATTTATTTTACTATACATCTAGATATAATAATGTATTTAGATATATAACAAAATAGATAAACCAAAGAAGTCAAATAACTTACGGCGGGAGTACGTACTACCCCTGGCCGGTCGCCGCCGCTAGGTGTACGTTCGTTCGATCGTGCCGTTCGATGGTGGTAGCTACGTAGATAAGCACATCTACAACGGCAACACGTGGACGATACGTGATGCACATATGCACTCTCTCGCCATGCAACTTAACGGCACCATCGTGCATGGTAGCTGTGTTCCCGTTGATCGCCGCTGCACACCGCCACCCTTTGGCCCGTATTTGTTAGGAGCTAGATTGACCATCAGGGAATTACTATTTGTTATTTGGGACACTGATGTAGGCTTTGACACACATATGGTTCACCTCTTCTCAGTAAACTTTTAATATGTACAAGTATTTTTTTATGACGATAAAACTACTAATAATAAGTATCATTTTCATGTGCTCCTTCAATTTCAATTAAAAGATGTTTTGACTTATTTCCAAAGATATTGTTTTACTACGTATCCAGATTATGTGTATCTAAGTACTAGCAAAAGCTAGCTAGACAATATATATCTAATAAGCACACAAAAAAAAAATCTTGATAGACCTAATATATATCTGAGTATATAGCAAAAAATAAAAAAAAAATCTAAAACGTCTTACAATTTGGAATGGAGAAAGTACACAATGACAAAAAAAAAAAAATCTTATATGGTGCTCGTAAGTAAAATTAAAGAAACAAAGGGGCAATATTTTTGTTTGAAAAAAGAAGCCGGCAAGAATAAATTTTGCAAAAAAAAAAAGTTTGGGTAAAAGATAGTTATAAAGTGGCGAGGCCGTGTTCTAGCTACTAAGCATCTACAAAAATTTCCTATTTCAAGTTGCCATTCTTTTTTTTTTGGTAAAAACAGAAAAGATCTTCTCCAACAGTTCTCAATCCTAGGTTGCCATTTGTCCCAAGTCGGAAAAAAAAGAACCTCCACAAGACGCATATATGCGCGCGCTTGACTCGCGCACACACATCCAACCGTATTAGAAGAGGTGGAAGGGTATAAAAACAATTTTGGCACATCTGACCGTATTAGAAGAGGTGAAAGGTATAAAAATAATTTTATTTCTGTCTCGGGGTTTTCGATATAAGTTTTCAAGGCGTGGAAGGATATAAATATAATTTTATTTTTATCTTAGGGTTCCTGATGTAAATTTGATCTGGGTTTGACAAGTGAATTATACCAAACTATTAGAGATGGACTCTTTTTTCACTTGCCATATATTTTAAAGAGTTTTCAAATCATAAAATTTGCCAAGTGAATTTGGCAAACTTTTGGACGTGCTCACCCATGTTGGTTTATTCACCCGGAACTATTTTGCCTCAATCGCTTGGCTCCCCCATGTACCAAGTTCTATCTTCTGTGATCCTTGACCTTTGCAATACAACTAAGTTTTTTTTACGAAATCCAGTTACGGATACAGATGTTTATATATATGAGCGCACACTCATTCCTATAAACACACGCACACACAGCCTACCCCTATGAGCATCTTTAAAGAACCGAGATGAATCAGCAAAACTCGAGATTGATGAAGTCACCACAGAAACACATGCACGCATACCCTACCCCTATGAGCACCTTTGAAGAACCGAGTTGAACCGGCAAATCTCGAGATTGAGGATGTCACCACGGGCGCCTCGTTATCGATGAGCACGTTGCCTACCACTGAAAGAATAGTGCCGTTAAATTCTGAAATAAATCCAGAAAAATACGAGCACTTATGTCAAGTCTAGGATTTGAATCCGGATAGGACAAGTTCTACCACAAGGAACCCAACCAACTGACGCTAATACAACTAAGCTTTGACGTCGAAAATTCTTGAATTATGTGTTCTTCTAGAGATTTCTCGGGCCACAAGTATCAGCAGATTTCCTTCACATACTGGCCTCCCTATCACACTGCAAACGGGCAAGATAGAGGATATCTAGAATCTTATTATCCATCCTGTAGAACTCGATGAATATATTTTGCCATAGCCCTGTGTAATAATATTAATCAGCAAGAAACTAAAGCTAAAAACGTTGGCCACTCTTTCGCATTGTCCTGGCGATCGATGGTAATAGCTAGCTAGTCCTGGCTACCGGCCACGCCGCGCCGCCGCTTGGCCACCCGGTCAAAGATCGCCTCCAAGGCCAAATCGAAGGCGTCCGTGAAATCGACACGGCTCGACGTCGGGTCAGCGTACACCAACCTCGGGATGAGCCGGATCACCTCCTCGCGCATGGCCTTCACCGTCGGCGGCGAGATGTTGCTCAGCGTCTCCTCGATGCTCACGTTCCGGCCGGTCACCTCGGTGTGCATGATGAGCACGGAGTAGCTGCTGGGGTCCTTGGGGAGGTGCGCCGTGTACTGCCAGTACGCCGAGCCCGGGTGGAAGAACACCGGGATGCAGCCGGCCAGCATGGCGTCGAACGTGGACCGCCGCGTCCACGTGTCCCCGCTCGGCTGGAGGCAGAAGCTCGAGCTCTCGAATAGGCGCATGACGCCGCCCGGCGAGGTGCAGTTGGCGTCGGCGTCGGCGTCGGGGCCGAAGCCGCAGTGGAAGAGCCTGCAGCGGCTCGACGCGCCGCACTGCTGGATGATCTCCGCGCGGGCGGTCTCGGTGTTCCCCGGGCGTGGCGCGCCGGCGAAGGAGAAGAGCCACTCGCGCTCCGTGCTGCGCACCTTCTCCTGCCACGCGACCACGTCGGCCGCCGTCTCGGGGTGGAAGTATGTCGGGTAAGGGACAGCCAGATTGTTCGGCTTCCACTGGTTGGTCTCCAGGACCAGCGCCGTCATGTTCTCGGCCGCCGGCAAGTAGAGGAACTTGTTGCCCCAGTGGCTGTCGAGGTCGGAGTTCCGGCTGAAGTCCACCGCGGTCCGGCCAGCCACCAAGAAGTGGTCGCGGCCGCCCATGGCGCGCCACTCCGGGCGCGCCGCCAGCCACGCCACGAGGTCGAGGCCGAGCGCGTCCCGCAACGAGGTGCTGTTCCCCTGGTACCTCCCGCCGTCCAGTGCGGCGTAGAAGGGCACGTAGACGGCGGCGGCGAGGGACGGGTCGTCGGTGAGGCACCCGTAGCGCTTCATCCGGCCGTGGAAGATGATGTCGAGCGAGAACTGGTCGGTGGCGAACCAGCCGCGGGCAGAGAAGACGCCTCCCTCGTCGCCCATCGCTGGGCCCATGCCGCAGTTCGCCATGTACGGGCACATGTCCGCCCACCGGGAAAACTGGCGGCAGCCACGGACGAGGTCGTCGTTGAAGCGCGGCGGCAGGTCGTACATGTAGACGTACCGTCCGCGGCAACGGTCGGCCAGCGGCCGCGGCGGCGCCTGGCCACCGGTGATGATGGGCAGCTGGGGGAGCGAGAACGCTGAGGGCTTCAACAGGACGGACGCCACGCCACCATCGCCATTTTGCATGTAGTACAACACCAAGGCCCAGAAGGCGGCGGAGATCATGACGATGTAGACTATCCGGGACGGCGGGAGCACGACCGGCCAGGTGCCGCCGCCGTCGGGCTT
This sequence comes from Chrysopogon serrulatus, assembly GCA_015844335.1. NCBI lineage: Eukaryota > Viridiplantae > Streptophyta > Magnoliopsida > Poales > Poaceae > Chrysopogon > Chrysopogon serrulatus. The sequence goes on from JADLZL010002499.1 coordinate 71,985, forward strand.
GTCATCAGTGCCCTCACGGGCATCTTTCTGGTTCTGGATGTTTACTTGGAATTCGAAGGTGGGCTTCATCGGTTTGCAACACCACTAGTACTAGGCTACTAGCTGCGCTCTAGAGCGTTGTTCGCAGCCGATATGTGTGCAGATAGGAGTACAAATTACACCTCAAATATGTAGCCGTTCTCAACTATTCCCAATGTCAAACCTAATGTCATATTTACCTCGATTTGTTTGATTTTCTTATTACAAGCCGAGGAGTCTAGGGCTTTTACTGCAGCCCACGTGGCTTTATCATCCGTCAGTCACTTTTTTGTCTATTTGTATCAAAGTAATAAAAAAGGAATTTGAGAAGTTTGACTACTTCAAAGTTTTGGGTTCCATGTTCCAATAGATTTCTTTTAGTTCAGTAGTAGTACCCGTCTCTTTTTTAAAGAAGTGATTCTTAAAATTCATGTCAGTCAAATTTTTTAAAATTTAACTAACTTTATAAATAATAATAACAATATCTATGACATAAATAGAATATATTATAAAAAATATATTATATAGTAAATCTTAAAATACTAATTTAATAACATAAATCTTAGTGTTTTTTAAAAAATATGTTAAAATTTAAAAGTTTGATTTAAAACAACTCTACTCTTTCGGGGAGAGAGGGATGTACAAATGATAGATCGATCGGTCACTCTGTTTGTGCAAATATAAAGTAGCTAGTCAACCAGAAGTTTGCTACTCACCGCCGTCTCCACATGTAATGAAGCCCATTTATCAAGGGAGTTGGACAATAGGAGGTGGTGGACAAAGTTAGCAGTTAAAACTCTACTGCATCAAGAGCAAGGTTAATAATAGCCAAGCGATATAAATTATTCCATTAAGCTACAAGAACTAGCTCTGTTGATCATAAACTCCATAGATAGGTAAGAACGTTCGCTATGTAAATCCGGGAAAACAACGCCCGGCAGCCGAGCCTGTCTCTCGGCCCACTCCAAGCCTACCGGTCTTCCTTGTGATGGAGCTAATTAGCGAACTACAAAGTTGAATACAGTGAACGATCAACCAATCCCATAACTTTCTCTTTTTAGCCAAAAAAAAATCATTTCTACAACTTCCCTTTCCTAGAAAGTTACAAAGTTTATTGGTTCACCACTTTCCATTTTTAGTAAAAAAATATTTCCACAACTTTTGTTTATTAGCTTTGTATGCGTAACTTAAACATATAATTTAAATTGTTTGAATACTCGAGAAAGAAGAATTGAATTTTTATGTGAATGGAGGGACTATAGTTCGAGTCAAACATACTTAACTTGAACCAAATATACATACAAGAGATTATTAGTATTAATCATACGTACTCCCTCTATACTCATATGAGTTGACGTTTTGGACAAGGATACGGTCTCCAAACCCTAATTTTATCCATTATTTTTTTATTAAAATATATAAGAAAACTAAAAATAAAATTACTTTCATAAAAGTAGGTTTTAAGATGAATCTATACATATAAGTCTCACCTTTTCAAACCAAATATTTTAAAAGTTATTGCTAGTTTGTGTTTCCAATGTTTGACTTAAATCTTGTCCAAACGTCAACTAATATGAGTATAGAGTAGTAATAAGTATCACTAAATTTTATTTAATATATTTTATAATAATGTATTTAAAATATAAATATTATTAATATTTTCTATAAATTTATTGACTAGCACGAAAAGGAGAGAGCACGGTCATAACGTGCTTTCGACGAGAGCTCCAATCTGCAGCTTCCGCAAGGTGCTCTACATGACTCTATGCTTAGGTTGGATGTTCGGTCTAACTAAACTGAACAATCTGTTTTTCGGTCATTTTGAAAGTTCGATTATCTAAAAAGTCCGAATAGCCAACTTTGTCCTTGAACTATTGTCGAAAGCTCAATTTAGTCCCCTGAACTATGAAAACAACCCTTTTAGTCCTTAAACTTTCACAACCGGTTCAATTTCGTCTCTAAACTATGAAAACCACCATTCTCGTCCTCAAACTTTACAGCCGGCTCAATTTCGTCCCGGTCCGACATGGGCGCCACGCTAGCTCGCCTCATCTTCGCCCAGTCAGCTAGAATAAGTTTTCGAAAGCCCGCAATTAATTTATTCTTATTCCAACTGGTTGTAAGTAGTTGTAACTCTTCAATATAATATCCGATGAAGATGATTTTTGTATAAAAATTATAGATCTCTATAAGATCTACAACTTTATAGTTTTAATGTTTTTTATTTGAGGACGTTAAGATGCTAGTATAAAATTTTAGCACCATAATAATTACACATTCTTTGCTTGTAATTTAATTCAGCTGCCGTTAGAAAATTAATATATTTTTTGTAGATCTATCACTTCAAAAGAATCGCGTTAAAAATTATAGCACCATAATAAACGTGTTCTATCGCTTGCCGCATTAAAAAATTAATATATTTTTTGTATGGAGCTAAATGAATGTACTTTTTATAAAAAAAAATATCTTTATATATTGTATTAAAGAGTTGCAATCAGTTGGAATAAGAATAAATCAGTTGTAGACTTTCAGAAACTGATTTTTAGCTAATCTGGGCGATGACGGCGAGCCAGCATGGCGCTCCACATCGGACCAGAGATGAAATTGAGCCGGCTGCGAAAGTTTGAGGACGAGAACGACGCTTCATAATTTAGGGGCGAAATTGATCCGGCTGTGAAAGTTTGAGTACTACAATGGCTGTTTTCGTAGTTAAGGGACTAAACTGAACTTTCGGCGATAGTTCGAGAACGAATTAGCGATTCCGCCATCTAAAAACAAAGATGAGCCCATATACCTCATGCATTACTCACAGATCATTGGATGTCTATAAGTGCAGTCAAGCGCTGTAGGTTTTGATGATAATGACCACATAATCATCCGAGGACTAGCGAGGTTCATCGAGATGACAAGCAGACAAAAATGAAATTAAGGATAACTTATATGATGGTGGAGCCCCTAATTATACAAGGAGATGACAACCAACTCAAAGGCGTTTAAATTCCTTTATATTTTGAATTTAAGTATAGAAAAAGTCGTACAACAAAGAGGGATACAATGCACAAGCTTTTATGTACAATCAAGTGCAAATTTACTGTTGACGGTAGATAATGATCATTTTTAACCGTCAACTAGCTGCATAAAAAGAGATCACCACTAGAAAACATAGGGGTTATAACTGACAATTTGCACGAGTTTTGGTGATTTCATATTTTCTGCAGGATTATTCCAGAAAAGAGAAAATAAAGGATTTAATTGCAAGATTTGCACCAAACTTAACCGCGAAGGAAAATATCATCATCGGACTCAAGAAGGATCCAGAAAACACCAGAACGAAGCGGAGCTGTGGGACCCACTTGTGGGGCGAGCCGGCCCTACTGGCCAGGCTGGGCGGCCTCCCCCTTCCACGGCTTTCCACGAGCTTCTGGAGTATTCCTCCACCGCCTTTGAGGATCAATCTTGGCCCTACGTGAAGTCGGTTTGATTCAACAGCCATCATTTTCTCCACCGGACTATAAATATGGACCTATACCCCCTAGGAGCAATTAGGGTTTTGCCTCAATTCATTTGTCAAGATTAGACTAGAAGCTAGAGTTTCTAGATATTAGAATTACAGCTCCAGTTCTTCAAGTTCTAGATTAGGTTTAGCTAACAAGTTTCAAGTAGAGTTGGGCGCTTCACTCGGAGCTTTCGATCTGCAGTCAAGAGATTGGTAATTTGTATCTTGTTTATGACTTTGTTCTTAATTATTATATTGCTACTTATTAAGTTCTTAGTTTGATCTAGTTGCATTTCTGATATAGTTATGATTGATGATGATTATAGTCATATGTTCGTAAAGCGCCTAATTCAATACTCGAGTGGGTTAGGTGATATGTATTATGTAAGCATGGTGCTTAGATATCATATATACCTACCATTGCATCCTGATGTGTCGGGTAGTGTGGTAGATCATAGGCGTACAGACCTATTGAGTCCTCTGTATTCCACCCCTCGAATGTAGGTTAGTAGAGCGCGGTCGCGAAGGAGGTGACTTATATCTCAATATCCTCCCTAGTTGATGCTTCTTATGCTGTTTTCTGAGTTGGTTATACTATAGATGAAAGTGTGTATATTGGTGTGATCTGTAGACTTATTATTTAGAGATAATCTAGAAGTTATTTACTTTAGCCGAATCTCCTGTCTGACCAAATCATATTAGTTGAGTCTTTAATATCTGTCTCTAAAAAGTCCTCTTTTATCATGTTTATCTTTATCTTTATTGTTTATCTTAACTCACCCCTGCTAAAAGTATTAGAGTGGTTGATTACTATATGTTTCATATTTAAAGTCATAGTCATAATTCTTTTCTACCTCCTTCTAGATAGATTCAACGCAATAAATAAGTTTTTTTGGTTTAAAACAAATCAACGATTGTTGACGGTAGATAATGATCACTTTTAACCGTCAACTAAATGCATAAGGAGATCACCACTAGAAAACATAGGGGTTTTAACTAATAATTTCCACGAGTTTTGGTGATTTCACGTTTTTCTCGTAGGATTATTCGAGAAAAGAGAAATTGGAGGATTTAATTGCAAGATTTACATAAAACTTAACCGCGACGGAAGATATCATTATCGGACTTAGGAAGGATCCAGAAGACACGAGAACAAAGCGGAGAAGCGGAGCCCACTGGTGGGGCCGGCCGGCCCCATCGCCAGGCCGGCCGGCCTCCCCCCTTCCGCAGCCCTTCCACCCGGCTTTCGGAGTATTCCTCCACCGCCTTTGAGGATCAATCTTGGCCCCACGTGAAGTCGGTTTGATCCAATGGTCATCGTTTCCTCCACCGGGCTATAAATATGTGCCTGCACCCCCCCAGGAGCAATGAAGGGTTTTGCCTCAATTCATTTGTCAAGATTAGACTAGAAGCTAGGGTTTCCAGAGATTAGAATTAGAGCTCCAGTTCTTCAAGTTCTAGATTAGGTTTAGCTAGCAAGGTTCAAGTAGAGTTAGGCACTTCGCTCGGAGCATCCGATCTGCAGTCAAGAGATTGGTAATTTATATCTTGTTTATGACTTTGTTCTTAATTATTATATTACTACTTATTAAGTTCTTAGTTTGCTCTAGTTGCATTCTTGATATAGTTATGATTGGTGATGATTATAATCATATGTTCGTAAAGCGCCTAATTCAATACTCGAGTGGGTTAGGTGGTATGTATTATGTAAGCATGGTGCTTAGATATCATATATACCTACGATTGCATCCTGATGTGCCGGGTAGTGTGGTAGATCGTAGGCGTACAGGCCTATTGAGTCCTCTGTATTCCACCCCTAGGCTAGTAGAGCGCGGTCGCGAAGGAGGTGACTTATGTCTCAATATCCTCCCTAGTTGATGCTCCTTATGCTGTTTTCTGAGTTAGTTATGCTATAGATTAAAGTGTGTATATTGGTGTGATCTGTAGACTTATTATTTAGGGATAATCTAGAAGTTCTTTACTTTAGCCGAATCTCGTGTCTGACCAATCATATTAGTTGAGTCTTTAATCTCTGTCTCTGGAAAGTCCTTTTATTTCATATTTATCTTTATCTTTATTGTTTATCTTGACTTACCCCTGGTTGATCACTATAGGTTTACACATTTAAAGTCATAGTCATAATCCCTTTCTATCCCCTTTTAGATAGATCCAACGCATTAAATGAGTTTTCCTTTTGGCTTAAAACAAATCAATGATACTTGGAAATCTTACCAATTGAAATGCTACAACAGGAGAATTATCTATGCGCTTGCGGATATATTCTATAGCATTATTTTAGGGTAGACAAGTGTAGATTATTTTCCAGCATTTTTTGGCATCATGTTAGGGATGACAACTTAACGCGAAGTGATATTAGAAATATCAACAACGATACTTAGGAATCTTACCAGGTGAAATGCTACAACAGGAGAATTATCTGTGCGCTTGCGGATATATTCTATAGAGTTATTTTTTGGTAGATAAGTGTAGATTCTTTTCTAACATTTTTGACATCATGTTAGGGATGACAACGTAACGCGAAGTGATGTTAGAAATGTCAACATTTACCGACCAAAATATCCTCAAATTCTCAGCCTTGACAGTAAATTTTTCATTCTTTATTCTCTAACTATCAGGGCAGACTAGCATTGCCACTCAGTGAGCAGAAATGCCGCCGTCCAGCACTGTTGCTCAACAAGTAGAAGTATCGTGACTTAACATATGGCTGTTGGAAGAAGGGGTATTTTCTTCACCCCCTTTCTCTCCCAATAGTCACATTTGACCATTTTGTATTAGAACTCGACCCAAAAAGCTTTCCTCTCTTCGTCTCTCACCATTGGAGCATCTCAACCTTCTTTTTTTGATTTTAACTCAAATCTTTGAGAGATTAAGCCTCCAAATTGCAAAATAAAGCTCTCCAATAAAGCTCTCCAGTCTGTTCTTCATCGCCCAAAGCACTTGGTTCATGTTTAAGCCGGTGGATTGTGTTTATTACTTTTGGAGCTTGCTCCTAGATGGCTAGAGCGTCACTTGTGAAGCTTGCCAACTTGTGTGGCGGCCCCGGGAGGTTTGTAATCACCCATTCATCTAGTAAGAAACCCTCTAAGAGTTCACTCTTGATTTGAGACTGAGGCAAGAAGGTGAAATAGACTTCGATTTTTGTGGTCACTTGAACAACATGGAGGTAGGCAGACTTTGGTGGCGAGTTGAACCACGGGATATCCTTATGTTACTTGTGTTATTGTTGTTTTTTATTATATTATTTGTGTCTATGGCAATTCTAGAGTTTGGTCCCGATCTACTCTCTTATGCATCTTCTCCAACATTGAAGTGGTGGAACAGGGCATATACCAACCCAAGAGGCTCAGTAATTTGCCTGATCCATTTTTTGTTGCATAGATTTTAAATGACATTCTCGCTGTCGCTCGAAGTTTTAGCATTTGTTGAGCCGAAATTTTACCTGTCTATTCACCCTCTTTAAACTTAACAGAGATCCTACAATACTACCTTATTTAGCTTGGTATAGTACTATTAGACAAAATATCTTGTAGTATGCAGGGCTTCGTTGCTCATCCAAATGTGATCCCAAGGACGGTGACTACTAGCACGTACCTCGCCGTAGCTTGCGGGGTTGTCAACTGCACGTGTCGATGGATGCCGGCAGTAATTATGGGCGGCGTGCAGTGCAGTGTGCAGTACTGCCGTAACGGTACTAGCAGTAGTACTATTATGTAAAAAAACAAGCATGTTGACACAGTTTACTAAAATCCTACGCTGTACTCGTCGTACTTAGGGCGTCTCCAATGTCTATCTATTTGGCTAGCTAGATGTGATGTGGCAGAAAAAAAAGTAGGAGAAAGAGTAGTCACTAGCGACGAGCAAATAGCTAGTCTATTTCACGTAGTCAACAAAAAAATATGAGAGAAATATGTGGGTCCAATAATTTATAAATATATAAAATAATTTTTACTCTTGTCTCTCACCTCTACATCAGCTAGCTACGTAGCTAGTACCATTGGAGACGCCCTTAGTAACTTGTTTGTTTTAATAAGATCCTCTGGCAGGCGTAACCGGCGCGCAAAGTCCGGTCCGTGCATTCAATGATGTATAATGTATTGTCTTCTTGCACGTCACCGTCGTGCGTCGTCTCTTCCTCGATCCTAGTCAATCACGCAACGTTTCTTCCTCTGCCGCCATGCGCATGCAATGTGTCCCTCCGCCACATCCTAGCTATAGCTACCTAGGCCTTGTTCAGATTGCAACTTTTTACAATCTAAGTAAATGTAGCACTTTCGTTTGTATTTGGTAAATATTATCCAATCGTGGTCTAACTAGGCTCAAAAGATTCATGTCGTGATTTACAACTAAACTGTATAATTAGTTATTTTTGTTACTTACATTTAATGCTCCATACATACGGATACAAATTGATGTGATAGAGAGAGAGTGGAAAAACTTACGAAAGTAGGTGAATCTGAACAAGGCCCTGCTCCATTCTACTCCATTTGGTTGAACCGGCCCCTTAATATGTGTTCCTGGTGAAGAATCAGATCAAGGGCGCTGTACCTAGGTATATATATATATATATATATACAGTAATTTTGTAAAGAAGGGATCAGAACACACAAATCTCGGTACGGTTTCTAAGGCTATCCGCACTCATCGTCCCCTAAATTCATACTCCAAAAGGAATATTCCGTCCTGATCAGCACTCCATACCACTTTCTCCCGCACCCATCCATACTCCATCCCATCCTCTATCCGTGGGTCCCGCATGTCCTTTTTTCTTAAAAAAACCCTCTCTCTCTCCCTCCCATTCTCTCTCTCTCGTTCTCTCTCTCTCTCCCACCTCGCTCTCTCTCTGTCCGGCGGCGGGTCAACGAGCGGCGGGGCTTTTCACCGACGCGAGGCGGGGCTCGTGGCCGGCGGCGCGTGTAACACCTCAGTGTTAAGCATGCATTAGGCACATAATTAATTAACATTGAACCTTCATTAAGCATGGCATAAGCATCATCAAGCATTAATCTAAATGCATTGTCATTTCATGTGTTGCATTTGTTGATTTATTTAATTGCTTGCTTGATTATTAATTAGTGCATTAATTGTCTTGCAAACAACTTGATCAAGTTTGGATCCATATGCCCAGCCTTTCAAAATGATTTAACAAAATTTATTGCAAAAAGATTTGGTGCATTTTGGAGCAAAAGAAAAAAATTATTGGAAAAATTTCCCTTTATGCCTTAAATTCAAAATGAATTTGTATTTCAAAATTTATTGGGAATTTTGAGTTGAGCCCTAAATGAAAGTTGTTCAGTTTGAAATTCTCTACAACTTTTATTTTTGGAGCATCTCTTGAAAATACTTGCAAAATTGTCAAAAGGGTGCATTTTGGTTCAGATTCATTTAAAAAAAAAAAAGAAAAAAATTCACACCATGAGCAGGCGGGCGGTCGGCCAGCGTCGCCCAACGGCCAGCGCCCCGCAGCGTCGGCGCCGCGCGCCAGCGCCCAGCGTCGGGCGTAACCCGACCATAGCGAGCGCGAGGCGCCCGCGTGGGCGCAGCGTGGCCGCCGTCGCCGCCGCCGTGCCAAGTGGCCGCGAGCCCGGCAAGCGGGCGCCCATGGCGCCGCATCACCCGTCCGCCCGAAATAAAATGCTGGGTTCCATTTCACTCGCTTCGCCGCTCTGCTCACTATTTCGCTCTCGCTCTCACCGCCAAGACTATCTGGCCCGGCTTGGCGCCGCCGTCGTTCCGTCGCCCGTCGTGCAGACCGCCAGACGGCACGCCGACGAGCGCCACCTCCGCCTCGCCTTGCTCCACCCTCGCGCACCACTCACCGCCGTCGCTGTTGCACTGGTAAGGCCAATGCCGGTCGTCTCCTTCACGGCCGGCGGGAGCCGAGCTCCGTCGGGGCACTGCCCGCGCACCTGCACCCTTGCCTCCTCCCTTCCTCCCTCTACGCGCGCACCGTAGCCGCCGCACGCCGAATCGAAGGCCCGCACCCTCAATCGAGGCAATGCGCGCCTCCACCGCTGCATCTTGCGTGCTCGCCGTAGCTTCGCCCGTCACCGCCCGTGTCGCCATGCGCGTGGCCGGGAGCTCACAGTCGCCTAATCCAGGGCAACCAACTCTTGGCAAGCTCCCGCCGTGAGTCCATGGCTTCAGCGCGCTCCTCTGCTCGCATCGCCATCGCCGAGCAGACCACCGGCGATGACATGCAGGGCGCCGCGCGCCGCCGCTCGTCGCCCGGCACGCCTCCGGCCGTCACTCGCGCAACCCGGCACCACCGACGGGTGCGCCGTGCGATGGGAGCACGTTGGTGCCACCCCCACCGCCGGCGACCTCGCCGTCGGCGAGCAGCGCCGGTCAATGGGCGACCCCTGTCTCGGCCGGTAGACAGGTGGGGCGGGTTGACCCCCTGGCCCGCCTGGCAGCGGCACGCGGTCCACTGGACCGGGTCGGCCCAGGGCCCGGCCTTCGGTTTTGATTTTAAATGTTTTTCGAAATTGTTTTAAATGTATTTGAATTTGTAGCTGGTGCAAATGGAGTCCAAAATTGGTGAAATTTATTTTGCTAGGTTTCTACCGAATAGATCTACTAGGGAAAATTATGAGATGTATTTTTGGTGAATATTTTCTGTGTAGGTTTATTTAATTGCTTAAAAGGCTGAAAAATGGTTAAATGCATAGTAAATTGTATATTGCTCTGAAAAATGTGATTCTTGTTTTGTTAGTCTTGTCATGTGATGTAGTTTCTGGGAAAAATGTGTGTTATGCAGTTCCTGTACAAAAATATTGGAATATGATTTAATTTCAATTCTGGGCTGATTCTTGTATGATTTTTAATAAATAAATTATAAGGAATTAGGCCCTGGTAATTTTTGGTGACTGTTCTTATGCTAAGTAGGTATAGATAAAAATATGAAATCTGTTGTTTAACACTTTTCATAGTGTAAAGTTGTTAAATGTGCTTTTCTGGCCAGTAGCTTCATCTTTTTGTGTAGTCTGTTGTACTTGGTAAAATGAGATGAAAATTTTATCATGGCTCTGTTATAGCATAGTGTAGCTCCTGTAATTTTTGTAGAATTTTCTGAACTGTCTAGACAGAGGTCACAGTTCAAGCCTATTTATTCACATGAAATGATAAGTAATTGAACTAAATGATTTAATGGCTTTTGTATCAATTCTTGTGCTTTTTCAATTATGTTATGCTTGCTGGTCATGCATTGGAGCACCATGTCTGAAGTGTGATACTTGCCCATGAGTAGTGGTAGTACTCCTTGTATTCATGTTGTGCGTGTAGGCGAGTGTGTCCGCCAAGACGCCACTCTTCTTTATGCACTTCTCTAAGTGTTTAGAGAAGAGGTATGCACATACTCAGTAAATGAGTTAAGTTGTAGTAGAGAGGAGATATGCACCTACTCTGTCAAATAATTTATTAATCATCTTCATCCATGATCATCATACGTTGTGCATTCATGATACTTATGCACGTGCATCGCATCATACTGAGGTTCGCAAGAGGACCTCCCTTATTCGAAATCGAGGAGAAACGTCCGGAGGAACCGCAGAAGAAGTGCCGCAAGAGGAAGGAGAAGAGGAGGAGCTTCCGGAGTGCCCGGACCACCGCAGCGTCGACTTTGTGCAAGGCAAGCAAGGAGCATTTACTTACCTATGCTTTCTAACAGTCTAATTATGCTTTATGATTGTTGCATTAAGTATAGGAGTTGTGTGACACCGTTGCTGCATTATATCCTTGCTTTACCATTGATTATCCCACCTTGATACACCCCTGCTAGTCTAGGCGAGTAATATGCTTAGCCTGCTTTGACGGTAGAAGTCGGGTGATTTCCTGTCATCCGCGAGATAGGTGGTTACCTATGATTGATGGAAAAGCTTATGTTGATATCATCCGGATAATGGCTATGGTTGATAAATGGAGACCGGACGGAGTCTTGTGGGGTTGTTGGACCATAGTGATTCCGTGCGTGTCGATTAAGGACCGCATCTGGTTGTTGTACCGCAAGTCATGTTGAACGCATGCCTCATGTTTAGGCGGGCCGGATAAGTCGTTCCGACCGCGAAGCCCAACACTATTCGGGCCGGTTCTCGACCGTTCGCACCGTATTGGAGATGGATGGGGGACCACGGGGCGCGAAGAGTAAGTCCGAGGTCCGGCATGCATGGCTAAAGCGTCGGGCGGTCCCAGTGCACGGTGGTTCCATGCGAGTCCGCGTGCTTGTCTTCTGGATACGTGCCATGGTGACTGTAGCTCACTTTAGCGGGTGAGTGTGGTTTGCATGAGGAATACCCCCCGAGCTCGGTAGTAATCGATTCGAATCGCCATCGTTCTGGGACGGTGAACACTTGACTTGAGCTGCACCATCGTAGTAATGATTATGGAATGTGGTTAATGATGATGATGGGTTAAGGCGATGTATATGATTATGGATACTACTTGCTTGCTTAATCATGATTAATATACTACATTGACGAATAGTATAGCTGCTCACCTAGCATAAATAGGGATGATTAAGGCTGAGCTATCACTTTAAATGTTACTCTTTGCTTTTATGCAAAATGAGTCGAGCTTCCTCCCGATAAAGCCTATCATTCCTCCTTGGAGTCTTTTACTTTTGAGTCGATCGGGTAAGTCTAGGCGAGTACCTTCTAGTACTCGGGGTTTTTCCCGCTTGTTGTTTGTGCTTGACGGGCATACCTACCACGGGTATTGCGAGACTGTCTTTCAAAGTGGACTAGAAGGCCTTGGGCAAGGTTACTCTTAATATTCTCCCCAACCGCTTTTGATGGATAGACTACGACCGGCCTTTGTAATAATCTTTAAATGTGTGAGTTGGGTTGAGTTTTCAAAACTATCTTGTATCCGATATTTGGGATTTGAAGAATTTGGTTTGTAATAACTTTATTTCCGCACTCGATGTTGTTGAACTATTTGCGAAATGTTGTAACATGCGAATGGTGACGCTAAACCGAGACGATCTTGGTTGATGATGTTTGGTTTGAAATCCTTCGAGATTTCCGGACTACCGGGTTTATAACGGCTTAAGTGCGATAATTGCTTGCTTAGCGAGTGATTTTTCACTTATGCTTTTATAAATTGGTCGGTTACATTACGGTGGCATCGAGCAAGGTTTAGCGATTCTTGTTCACATGTCTATTTAAAACAAAAGAATTTGTTTTCAAAAGCGGATTTTAACTTATAGATCTATAAGTCTTTTGAGAAATTTCGTTTGCAAAACTAAGAGTGTGCCGGTGGTCATATCCTTTATGCCCAAATAAGGACTCTAGGTGGCTAATTAAGTACTAACTTGGGGGCTTGCATCATATTTTATTTTCTTTGTTGCCCATGCGGCAAGGTAATTGTATGGGTGCCATTCGCTTGAGTGGTAATGTATGGTTCAAAATGCCTCTACGCCTCGGTAAGTGGGAGTTGTGAGAGCATGGTTGTCCAACCGGCAATCTAGGGAGTGCTAGTGTGATACCGGGAAGTATGTACATGTCAAAACCATGTACTTACCAAGGTGTTTAATTGTGGGTTGTGCCGTCTATTAATCGGCGATGCCGTCATTGGGACGAGGATCGGGTAGTTGTACTACATGTGCGTGTATTCGGGGAATGCACGTGCGTGTGAGTGCTTAATCTTTACTTTTACGCAATGCATTTATTCATACTTGTTGGGATGGGCTGCAATGGATTTTCTGCGGGTACATAAACAACCGTGTAGAAACGACTAGTTATACGCTATGAGAGAACGTTGTATGCCACCGTATATCCGTTAGAATTATTTTTGCTAGGTTTGTGAGAACGTAAGATACGTGCATACATCATGTTTGTTCATCTCATGTCATGACATTTACCTTCCTCTTCTACGTAATTTATTGCTGCTGATTAAAATTGGATAATTAATAACTTGTCTCACCGGGATAAATTTACGACGGATGGCTCGCACCAAGCGGGCGGCTCGCAAGTCCACCGGAGGGCGTGTGCCACGTGGACACGGCTTGCACCACGCACGGTGATCCGGGAGAGTCACTTCTGGAGGAGTTTGGCATGCCCACGCTCCTTTGGAGAGTGCTCGCTCACGCAGGATATACGGAGGAGCGGCGACCCGTATACTCCCTGGGTCACCGAGGAGCCGCCCGCGTGGTGACGACTTGGTCGCCGTGGAGATCACCGTTCCTCCACTCCACCCGGATTCCGAGTGGTACGGGTGGCGTGTTCGCGCCCTTCTTTGTCACCGCTTCAGGATGGGGGCGGCGAGGGCTGCTTTCGGGTCCTTCGCCGGATCATGGGGCGTTTTCCCCCGAGCCTAGCACGGGCTTTGGCGGGGACTTTTCCCAAGGATGACCCTGCGGACACTGTTTGGGAGCAGTCCCCTAGCCGAGCACGTTGGCCAGGAGTGGATGAGATTGATGGTAGTGACAACGCAGCCATGAGCACTATGTTTGCACTGATGCAGGCATATGATGCTACTGAAACTACCATGTACAAGCTCAGTGACTGGAACAAGGCTATGTGGGAGAATGAGAAGAAAATGAAGAAGGAGCATACGAAACAAGTCCGGGAGCTGAGGCAGCATAGGAACCAGATTAGGGATGAAGCTGAGGCAGAATTGAGGGAGGCCAACAGGGAGAACACTGCCCTGCGTGCACGTATTGCACGCTACGAGCAGTACGAGAGGAATGCTGACAGGATGATGGCCCAGTTGGTGGTCGAGAGGAATGAAGCCCGGAACAATGCTCATCGGTGGGGGCTTTGGCTCTTCGACCCGAAAGCAAGTACATTGACCGGTTGCACGAGGACTACCACGTCTGTATAACCAGGTTCATGGTCACCATGGTCTGGAGCAGCTGAAATGGAGCCAGGGAGTTATCAACCCCGATGGAGGCGAGGAGGACGCTGACCTTCCACCTGCACCCGCCCGCACCCGGCGACGGCGTTGTTCTCGACGCTGAGTCCGACGTTGGTAGTGAGCACGAGTAGGCTAGTAGTTCCATCGCTAGTCGTAGTTACGCTTTAGTTCTTTTGATGTTGTTGGCATGTAACATTATGAGATGTGACTCATGTGTGTGTTGGATGTCCTGAGTTGTGGTGCTACTTGAACGCCTAAAGTCCAAAGTGTATGTATCTTTGGCAATTTTGGATGTTGTATGCCTCGGATGACGCTTTGTTGGTAATATGATTAGTGATGTTATGGATTGTGGAAATGAATCTTTATGCACGTGTATTGATGAATGAATTCATTTTCTTCCAATAATTCATTGGCATGATTATTACATTCGCTTACAATGTTGTAACATCACCTAATAATTACTTGATGCTGAAATATGCAGATGGTTGATACTCGCCGCACCGCTAGTGGCTCTACGGTTGGAGATGGTTCCGCCGGGGCGGTGGGAGGCAATGGAAATGGTGGAAATGGTAATGGAGGCAACGGAAACGCCGAGGGTAACCTGCCACCACCACCTCCTCCACCATTGACCGCTGAGCAAGCTGTTTCAACAGTTCCTTGGCGTCGGCGCAACATGGAGGCCGTATTGCGTGACATTGCCGCGAACACCGATCGCGGGGGCCACCGTGACTGTTCCGCCAACCAAGTATAGCACTTTCAAGGACTTCTTGGATACCGATCCGCCAAAGTTCTTGCAAGCTAAGGAACCACTCGAGGCTCTCGAGTGGATCAACACGATGGAAGACAAGTTTCGCCGCTCCGTATGACCGAGTCACTAAAGGTTGAGTATGGGGCACATCAAGCTGCAGGGGCCGGCGGGGAATTTGGTGGTCCCACCAACGCACCACTTTTTCCGCCGAATGCTCCCATCACCTGGGCGCAGATTTCACTCGAGATCTTCCTAGTACTTATGTTCCACCGGGTTTGATGGCTATGAAGGTATCTGAATTCATGAAGCTCACTCAAGGCAATAAGAGCATGACTGAATATCTGCAAGAGTTCAACAATCTGTCCCGTTATGCTCCGGCATATGTGGACGAAGAGAAGAAGATAGAAAGTTTCAAAAGAGGTCTCAATACAAAGATGGCTAAAACCATGGGTATCGGTTCGAGGGCTACATTCAATGAGTTCATCGGCGATCGCTTGACTCAAGAGAATAATAACAATCTGCATCTTTGCTTCCAAGAATCGCAAGAGAAGCTTCGAGGGAGGATCTTCCCAGTTCCGACCCCCAATGCCTAACGTCGGCCAGTGATACCGCCCTCTGTTCGAGAACTCAAGGTTCCGCGCTTTTTGCTCCAAAGAGAAATGCTCCACCACCTCCGAAGAATCGGAGGGGCTATCGCCCACCTGCACCTCAAGCTCAAGCTAGGACTGGTGGTCCCTCATCGCTAATGCACCTGCCGTGAGAGGCCCGTGCTTCAAGCGCAATCAACCAGGTCACTTCGCCAAATACGCCCATACAGAAGAAGCGGACGACCTATCAAGCCCGTGCTCATCACACCTCTATTAATGAGATTCACGATGGAGAACCGATCCTTTGCCAGTGCGTTCCTTGTCAATAAGCATCCTGCGGTTGTTTTATTTGATTACGGATCATCGCATTCATTTATGAGTCAATCATATGCACGATCACATGAGTTAGAACTTAAGCAATTAGATTATGGGTACCGCATCGGCTCTGGCCGGTGCTGATGTCCTATCTAATCGGATGCTTCAAACATGCAATTTTTGAAATTGGAGATAAAGCATATAGAGTTAATTTGGTAGTTTTACGGGTTAACTATGGATGTGATCTTGGGAATGGATTGGATGAAAGATAAACAAGTTGTGATTGATTGGGAATAGAACAATTACCCTCACGGATCCTGCGGGCCAAGACACTTTCAAGTGTTATTGCCTCGAGTTGCGAGACATGACCAAGTTGACCTATGCTATTCGAGCTTCTTCTCTAGCTGAGATTCCAGTAGTATGTGAGTTTCGATGTCTTTCCCGAAGATTTGCCGGGTTACCTCCGAAAAGAGATATCGAGTTTGCTATTGATCTAGTGCACGGTACAGCTCAATCAGTAAGAGACCGTATCGTATGCCTCCCAATGAGTTAGCGAGTTGAAGAAACAGTTGTATGAGTTGAAGAAGTTGGGTTTTATCGGGCCAAGTACTTCGAATGGGGTTGTCCAGCTTTGTTTGTGAAGAAGAAAGATCACTCTCTCGGGTTATGTGTTGATTATCGGCCACTCAATCTTTGTCACAATCAAGAACAAGTATCCTTTGCCGAGAATTGATATCTTGTTTGATCGGTTGTCTAAGGCTAAAGTGTTTTCCAAGATTGACTTGAGATCGGGGTATCATCGGATCGAGGATTCGTCAGGAGGATATACATAAGGCGCTTTTCGTTACTAGATACGGGTTATGCAGTATCTTGTTATGTCCTTCGGCTTAACAAATGCTCCTGCATACTTTATGTATCTTATGAATTCAGTCTTTATGCCCGAATTGGATAAGTTCGTGATTGTATTCTTGGATGACATTTCGATCTACTCGCAAATGAAGAAGAACACGCCCAAACATCTAAGAGTTGCACTTACCAGACTAAGAGAGCATAAATTGTATGCCAAGTTTAGCAAATGTGAGTTTTGGCTAAAGGAAGTTGCCTTCCTTGGCCATATCATTTCTGAAAATGGCATATCAGTCAACCCGTCAAAGGTACAAGAGGTCATGGATTGGCAACCACCCACGTCTGTGCATGAAGTTCGGAGTTTTCTTGGAATGGCCGGGTATTATCGCCGTTTCATTCCAGATTTCTCTAAGATTGCCAAGCCAATGACAAAGTCGCTACTAGAAAGAGCATAAGTTTGTGCGGGGACGGAGGCATGTGAGGCGACTTTCCGCACCTGCGAGAGTTGCTAACCTTTGCTCTGTCTTGGCACGGACCGATATCGAGAAGCCATTTGATGTGTCTTGTGATGCATCGAAGACCTGGTTTAGGTTGTGTGCTGATGCAAGAAGGCCGAGTGATTGCTTATGCTTCACGTCAGTTGAGAAAGCATGAAGTCAACTATCCCACGCATGATCTTGAGTTAGCTGCAGTTGTGCATGCCTTAAAGATCTGGAGGCACTATCTGTTGGGAAATGTGTGCCACATATACACTGATCACAAGAGTCTCAAGTACATCTTTACCCAACCCGAACTTAACATGAGGCAGCGAAGATGGTTAGAGTTGATCAAGGACTATGACTTGACGATTGCACTATCACCCGGGGAAAGCCAATGTA
The DNA here is from genome assembly GCA_015844335.1 of Chrysopogon serrulatus. Lineage (NCBI taxonomy): Eukaryota > Viridiplantae > Streptophyta > Magnoliopsida > Poales > Poaceae > Chrysopogon > Chrysopogon serrulatus. The sequence goes on from JADLZL010002499.1 coordinate 89,745, forward strand.
GTTGCCGATGCTCGAGTCGTAAGTCACATCATCATGTTGTGCGACCACTAATAGAAGAGAAGTTCGATCGATGCATCCTGCGGTTTTGCATGATATCCAAGTCCGATGTTCCCTCGACCAACAGATCATTGAAGGTCAAAAGGCCGATCCCTGGTATTTATCACCTCAAAAGAGAATGAAGAATGCACCAATTCCGCACTTTCGCTTGGATGACGATGGTGTGCTTTGGTTCGACAATCGTCTTGTAAATGCAGAAGGATCGAGAACTCAAGAATAGGATGATGGATGAAGCTCATCTTTCCAAGCTATCCATTCACCCTGGAAGCAACAAGATGTATCATGATCTGAGACCTCGATATTGGTGGACCAAGATGAAGAAAGAGATAGCAGCATATGTGGCTCGATGCGATACTTCTTTGTCGTGTCAAAGCTATTCACATGAAGCCGGCGGGTTTCTTGAATCCGTTGCCGGTTCTGCTTGGAAGTGGGATGATATTAGTATGGATTTTATCACGGGTTTGCCAACCACACAAAAAGGGAATGATTCGATCTGGGTGATCATCGATCGGTTAACCAAGTCAGCTCACTTCTTACTGTCAAGACCACTTACGGACCACCTCATTATGCTGATCTCTACCTCTACGAGATTGTTCGTTTGCATGGAGTTCCTAAGACCATTGTATCGATCGTGGATCGCAGTTCTTTGCTCATTTACGGGAACGTTTGCATGAAGGAATGGGTACCGAGTTGCTACACAAAGACCTTTGCTTATCATCCTCAAACTTGGTCGGTGAAAGGCTTAATCAAGTTCTTGAAGATATGTTGAGAGCTTGTGTGCTATCGCTAAGGGATCATGGGAGTCATGGTTACCTTTGGCTGAGTTCTCCTACAACAACAGTTATCAAGAAAGTATCAAGATGGCACCGTTTGAAGCTTTATATGGCGAAAGTGTAGAACTCCGTTGAAGCGGGTCGAAGCGGGAGAAAGAAGATACTATGGTATTGACTTTGTTCGAATTTGAAGAGAAAGTTCGGATTATCCAAGAGCACATGAAAGGCTGCTTGTGATCCCGACAAAAGAGTTATCTTCGACAATAGAAGAAGACCTTTGGTATTTGAAGTTGGTGACTATGTCTATCTTAGAGTTTCACCAAAGAAGGGTACCAGAGGTTTGGAGCCAAAAGGAAGCTTGCACCAAGATATGTAGGTCCATACAAGATTATTGAAAGAAGAGGTGAAGTTGCTTACAAATTACAGTTACGAGTCAATGAGTTCTATCTTTCCGGTCTTTCACGTCTCTCAAGCGAAGAAGTGTTTGCGTGTGCTGAAGAAAGAATCGATGAGCAAGATTTGAAGTTAACGGTGATCTAGTATACAAAGAAGAGCACTGTCGGGAATTGTTGATAGCAAAGAGAGAGTTACCGGAATCGACTTGTGCGCACATACAAGGTCGTGTGGAGCTACCATGATGATAGAGATGCATCATGGGAAACCGAGGATTACACGAAAGAAGTTTATCCCGAATTCCATAAAACTGGTTAGTAAACCCAAATCTCGGGGACGAGATTTCTTTAAGGGGTAGGGCTGTAACACCTCAGTGTTAAGCATGCATTAGGCACATAATTAATTAACCTTGAACCTTCATTAAGCATGGCATAAGCATCATCAAGCATTAATCTAAATGCATTGTCATTTCATGTGTTGCATTTGTTGATTTATTTAATTGCTTGCTTGATTATTAATTAGTGCATTAATTGTCTTGCAAACAACTTGATCAAGTTTGGATCCATATGCCCAGCCTTTCAAAATGATTTAACAAAATTTATTGCAAAAGATTTGGTGCATTTTGGAGCAAAAGAAAAATTATTGGAAAAATTTCCCTTTATGCCTTAAATTCAAAATGAATTTGTATTTCAAAATTTATTGGGAATTTTGAGTTGAGCCCTAAATGAAAGTTGTTCAGTTTGAAATTCTCTACAACTTTTATTTTTTGGAGCATCTCTTGAAAATACTTGCAAAATTGTCAAAAGGGTGCATTTTGGTTCAGATTCATTTAAAAAAAAAAAAAAAAAAAAAAATTCACACATGACAGGCAGGCGAATTCGCCCGCGTCGCCCAACGGCCCGCGCCTCCCCGCGCGTCAGCGCGCGCGCCAGCGCCGCGTCGGGCGTGGCCGACCGCGGCAGACGCCGAGCGCCGCGTGGGCACGCAGCGTGGCCCGTCGCTGCCAGCCGTGCCAAGTGGCCGGCGAGCCCCGGCAGCCGGGCCCGCGCTGACATCCCAGCGCGTCCGCGATCAAAATAAAATGCTCGGTTTCCATTTCCCCTTCCGCTCGCCGCTCTGCTCACTCGCTCGCTCTCGCTCTCACCGCCGCGCGCGGCCAGCAGCGCCGCCCGATCGCCGCCGTCGCCGTCGTCGTGCCGCAGCGCCGGCAACGCAGCATGGCGCCACCCTTACTCGCCTTGCTCCACCCTCGCCGCCACTCACCGCCCGTCGGTAAGGCCAATGCCGGTCGTCTCCTTCACGGCGGCGGGGAGCCGAGAACTCCGTCGCACTGCCGCGCCACCTGCACCCTTGCCTCCTCCCTTCCTCCTCAAGGCGCAGCGCCGTAGCCGCCCGACGCCGAATCGAGCCCGCACCCTCAATCGAGGCAATGCGGCGCCTCACGCGGCTGCCGCGTGCTCGCCGTTGCTTCGCCGTCACCGCCCGTGTCGCCATGCGCGTGGCGGGAGGCTCGTCGCCCAATCCGGGCAACCAACTCTTGACGGAAAGCTCCCGCCGTGAGCCCGCGGCTTTAGCGCTCCTACACTTTCGTAATCGCCATCGCCCGGGCTTGTCACCGGCGATGACATGCGGGGCTGCAGCGCGCCGCCGCTCGTCGCCGGCACGCCTCCGGCCGTCACTGCGCGCAACCAGCACCACCCGCCGGTGCGCGCCGTGCGATGGGGCACACGTTGGTGCCACCCCCACCGCCGGCGACCTCGCCGCCGGGCGCGCCGGTCAATGGATGGCCCCCGTCTCGCCGGGCGGACGGGTGGGGGCGGGTTGACCCCTGGCCCGCCTGGCAGCGGCACGCGGTCTTTGACCGGGTCCGGCCAGGGGGCCCGGCCTTTCGGTTTTGATTTTAAATGTTTTTCCGAAATTGTTTTAAATGTATTTGAATTTGTAGCTGGTGCAAATGGAGTCCAAAATTGGTGAAATTTATTTTGCTAGGTTTCTACCGAATAGATCTACTAGGGAAAATTATGAGATGTATTTTTGGTGAATATTTTCTGTGTAGGTTTATTTAATTGCTTAAAAGGCTGAAAAATGGTTAAATGCATAGTAAATTGTATATTGCTCTGAAAAATGTGATTCTTGTTTTGTTAGTCTTGTCATGTGATGTAGTTTCTGGGAAAAATGTGTGTTATGCAGTTCCTGTACAAAAATATTGGAATATGATTTAATTTCAATTCTGGGCTGATTCTTGTATGATTTTTAATAAATAAATTATAAGGAATTAGGCCCTGGTAATTTTTGGTGACTGTTCTTATGCTAAGTAGGTATAGATAAAAATATGAAATCTGTTGTTTAACACTTTTCATAGTGCAAAGTTGTTAAATGTGCTTTTCTGGCCAGTAGCTTCATCTTTTTGTGTAGTCTGTTGTACTTGGTAAAATGAGATGAAAATTTTATCATGGCTCTGTTATAGCATAGTGTAGCTCCTGTAATTTTTGTAGAATTTTCTGAACTGTCTAGACAGAGGTCACAGTTCAAGCCTATTTATTCACATGAAATGATAAGTAATTGAACTAAATGATTTAATGGCTTTTGTATCAATTCTTGTGCTTTTTCAATTATGTTATGCTTGCTGGTCATGCATTGGAGCACCATGTCTGAAGTGTGATACTTGCCCATGAGTAGTGGTAGTACTCCTTGTATTCATGTTGTGCGTGTAGGCGAGTGTGTCCACAAGACGCCACTCTTCTTTATGCACTTCTCTAAGTGTTTAGAGAAGAGGTATGCACATACTCAGTAAATGAGTTAAGTTGTAGTAGAGAGGAGATATGCACCTACTCTGTCAAATAATTTATTAATCATCTTCATCCATGATCATCATACGTTGTGCATTCATGATACTTATGCACGTGCATCGCATCATCTGAGGTTCGCAAGAGGACCTCCCTTATTCGGAAATCGAGGAGAAACGTCCGGAGGAACCGCAGCAAGAAGTGCCGCAAGAGGAAGGAGAAGAGGAGGAGCTTAGGAGTGCCCGGACCACCGCTGGCGTCGACTTTTTGTGCAAGGCAAGCACCGGAGCATTTACTTACCTATGCTTTCTAACAGTCTAATTATGCTTTATGATTGTTGCATTAAGTATAGGAGTTGTGTGACACCGTTGCTGCATTATATCCTTGCTTTACCATTGATTATCCCACCTTGATACACCCCCTGCTAGTCTAGGGCGAGTAATATGCTTAGCTTGCTTAGGCGGTAGAAGTCGGGTGATTTCACGTCATCCGCGAGATAGGTGGTTACCTATGATTGATGGAAAAGCTTATGTTGATATCATCCGGATAATGGCTATGGTTGATAAATGGAGACCGGACGGAGTCTTGTGGGGTTGTTGGACCATAGTGATTCCGTCTGCGTGTCGATTAAGGACCGTACCGTTGTTGTACCGCAAGTCATGTTGAACGCATGCCTCATGTTTAGTCGGGCCGGATAAGTCGTTCCGACCGCGAAGCCCAACACTATTCGGGCGGTTCTCGACCGTTCGCACCGTATTGGAGATGGATGGGGACCACGGGGCGCGAAGAGTAAGTCCGAGGTCGGCATGGTGGCTAAGGCAGTCGGGCGGTCCCCGGCACGGTGGTTCCATGCGAGTCCGCGTGCTTGTCTTCCTGGATACGTGCCATGGTGACCTGTAGCTCACTTTAGCGGGTGAGTGTGGTTTGCATGAGGAATACCCCCTGAGCTCAGTAGTAATCGATTCGAATCGCCATCGTTCCTGGACAGTGAACACTTGACTTGAGCTGCACCATCGTAGTAATGATTATGGAATGTGGTTAATGATGATGATGGGTTAAGCTGATGTATATGATTATGGATACTACTTGCTTGCTTAATCATGATTAATATACTACATTGACGAATAGTATAGCTGCTCACCTAGCATAAATAGGGATGATTAAGCTGAGCTATCACTTTAAATGTTACTACTGCTTTTATGCAAAATGAGTCGAGCTTCCTCCCGATAAAGCCTATCATTCCTCCTTGGAGTCTTTTACTTTTGAGTCAGTCGGGTAAGTCTAGCTGAGTACCTTCTAGTACTCAGGGTTTTTCCCGCTTGTTGTTTGTGCAGACGGGCATACCTACCACGGGTATTGCGAGACCTGTCTTTTCCCAGTGGACTAGAAGGCCTTGGGCAAGGTTACTCTTAATATTCTCCCCAACTGCTTTTGATGGATAGACTCTGGACTGCACTGTAATAATCTTTAAATGTGTGAGTTGGGTTGAGTTTTCAAAACTATCTTGTATCCGATATTTGGGATTTGAAGAATTTGGTTTGTAATAACTTTATTTCCGCACTCTGATGTTGTTGAACTATTTGCGAAATGTTGTAACATGCGAATGGTGACGCTAAACCGAGACGATCTTGGTTGATGATGTTTGGTTTGAAATCCTTCGAGATTTCCGGACTACCGGGTTTATAACGGCTTAAGTGCGATAATTGCTTGCTTAGCGAGTGATTTTTCACTTATGCTTTTATAAATTGGTCGGTTCTGTTGATACAGCGCCCGGCGGGCGCCGCGACGCGCCTCCGCGGCCACGCCGCCAGGGCTCCCGCGCCACGCGGGCGGGCTCTCGGCCGGGCGGCGCAGCCCGACGGCGCCAAGTTCGCTGCCGCGCCCATCGCGCCCCTTCCCTCCCTCCAGGCCGGCGATGGGGGGGCGGCGGCGGGCGTCTCCAGCCGGGCGAGCACGCTGGGCGGGCCTCCGCGCCCGGCATCCAGCCGGGCGGACGCGAGCGGGCGGCCATAGGAGCGCACGCGGACGGCGCGAACGCGAGCTCCACGGCTAGCGACGGGCGGCGGACGGAAGCTCCGCTGGCGGCATCCGCGGGCGCGGCAAGCACATGCTGGCCGCCTCCTCCCTCCTCCTCCTCCTCCTCCCCAACCCACGGCGACGGCGACGGCGCGGCGCTGCACCGGCCTCCTCTCCATCCTCTCTCTCTCTCTCGGGTCGGCGGTGGGGGTGGCGGGCCCCACGCGCCACGTCGCGGCGTCCCGGACGTCGGGAAGACGCCAGGGATGGCGTTCGACCCGCCTCCCGGACGGTTTCCGGACGCCGCTGCACGGCTGCCATCCGAGCTGGCGTCCGGAATCTCCGAGTGGCGCCCGTTTTCGACGACGCGTTCGGGACGCGGTGCGGACAGCCTAATGCCGTTAAAAACTGGGGCAACCAGTGACCTACGACCTTTCGATAAAATAGCACTCCTACTAGCGTATATTGACCAAATGCATGACTCATCGTTTTATTTGTGATGGTCATCGATCGATACCGATCGTCGATCGTAGTTTCCCTGTCAATTTCAGGGCACGGATCGGTAGATCGATCGATCGATCGATCAACGGTTTAATTAGTAGTACGTACTACTCCCTCTATTTATTTATTTTTTATTAGCCTTTAGCACAGTGACCAAGAAAACAGAGTAAAAAGTACTCAGTTTGCATTTAATCAAGCTAGGAACAGCCAATAAGCAGCAAAGGGGTAATAAATGCTAGTAAGTGGTAGCCAATGAACAGAAAAGAGATAATAAATACCGACAAGTTCCAAAATAATATGAAGGAGATTTTTGAATAAATAGTTTTTGGTTAGATGAAGAAGATAAATGAATGGAGGGAGTACTAGATTAAAAGATCCGAGACCGTCCTCGCATATAGGTAGGTTTTATATAGCTCTGATCCTCCATGCGATGGCGATGGTGATGCACACGTGTAGGACGGACGGCAGCACAAGAGGTCAAGAGCTAGCTAGTCTGCGGGCCTCACTAGCAACGTATGTACTCCACTCCACTCCTCTCGGTCCTCGCCGATCACCACTGCTATGTACTGTGTACAAATGTCAGCTTAGATGTGTAAATATAGTTAAATTTAAATTATTTTGAAAATTTTTTATTAGTAAAGAAAACTATAACAGAAGATATGATATTTGATATAATTTTTCAAATAAAATGAGTAGTCGGTCAAAAAAAATCAAACAAACTATAATTTCAAACGGAGTTAGTATATGCACCTCTCAAATGCCAACACGTTGATACGTGAGTGCCCATGCACTCTCGTCATGGGCCTCGTCGAGTGACCGTTGCAGGAGATGGTGCGAAAGGCGGAGCACACGCGTGGCTGTTTCCTTTGATCAATCGCCGCTGCACCCTACCCTTGGCAAAGCGAAACCTGGACACTGATGTAACGCTTACTGGTATTTTGTTAGGAGATTGACCACCATCAAAGAATTACTATTTGTCATTTGGGACACTGATGTAGCAGGCATTGACACACATATGGCTGACCTCGTCTTCTCAAGAAAATTGATTAACTTTTAATATGTAAAAATATTTTTATGATAAAACTATTAACAAGTATCATGTTCAAGTTCTCCCCCAGTTCTAAACCATAATACGTATTGGTTTTCCCAAACATATTGCTTTACTTCGTATCTAGATAAATGTGTATAGCTAATTGCATATCAAAAGATAGCTAGACACAACATATAATCTACACTAGTACACAAAAGACCAATGCGGCGGTGGTAAACACATCAGCATCGGGCGGATCTCGAGCCGCCGCCGGAAAGGCCGATAGAAATAAATCATTTTCCTTTGGCGGTTTCTTGAGAACCGCCCAGTGGAAATGCAATTTCTTGGCGGTTGGTTAAGCCAACCGCCCAGTAGAAATGGTCAATTTGTACTTGGCGGTTCACCACCACAACCGCCCAGTAATAATAGTCCATTTTCACCGGCGGTTGGCTTACAAAACCGCCGATAGAGAGTTTCCAGCCATTTTTTGAAATTAAAATGGAAACCTATTTATTTATATTGAAACTCTTGATAACATGCAATTATACTCTATCATACATTTATTTACATCAATATAGATCTTTGTACATCAAAATTGTATTATATCATACATGCATACTTCAATATAAATCCATGTACATCACACATGTATCATATAATTATTAATAATCGTTTTGACTAAGATTGAGACGCCTAATATCAGTTAGCGGTGTATATTTCGGCTGTCCCAATTCACGCTTTCGGATCGTGATATTTCCCCTGTTGGTGGAATGACTTCTTTCATGATGAATGAGCAGAGATCCTCAACTATGTTGTATAATGCTTTTTCATCGAAATGTTACGTGGGATCTTGTGCATAAGCCACGAAAATAAAGTATGTTTATAATTCAACATTATAAATTTTCACTTGATAACCAATTTATACAAGTATTATTGACAAAACTTATAAATGACGGCTACTTATACCTTATCGGGGTTTTCGATGTATCGTCCTTGGTCTCTCATAAACTTCGCACACGTAGAACCCACGGTCTGCGGCGTTCGGTGGTTGCTTGTGGCACTATAATATATAGTCAAGTGTTTATTTAGTTTTTGAAATTACTATATATTAATTAAACATGTATGATATGCACTTATAAATTTACGTACCGGCCGTTATGAAGTATTTCCATCGGTTCTCGGCTTTAGAAAGGTCATATGGACCTTTATTAATCTTATAATACCTATATGCCCCTGTGTTCTCGAATAGAATCACCTAATTATTATACAACTCTTATAGATAAAATAAAACATGCATATATATAGGCTTATTACCGTTCTAAGAGTGTCAAAAATGGTCCATAAGATTCACTATTGTAATGCGCGAGTCTAGTACCGGTGTCCTTCCTTGCCTAGGATAAATTATAAAACAGATCCAATGGTCCCCTGCGGGATCAAGTTTGTAATGAGGCATGTGTCATGGAATTCTTGACTTGATGTATTTAAACTCACACTTACCTAAAATTGTAGGGGCCACTATGCATCGCTTTGTTTTTAAATTTTTTCATTGCTTCTCCTAGGTAGAGGGCGTATTTGGCTTCAAATTTCTTTTTTTAAGATCTGCTTTTTTTCACCTTAGCCTCTGCGGTTTGTTAAGCCCTTCAAATCATCATGGCCATCACCGATAGTGAACGTGTCTTTGCTCCTCGCATATTCTCATTGGGTTGAGATACCCGATCCTGTTTTTCTTCATCATATGTCCGATCACGGACCGTAACGCATCTCTTCCCCATCATATTGCATTCTGTAAAGAGCATATGTATTTGTTAGAGTAAGAAATTAAAGCTTGTCGGTTGATTTATTCACCTCAATGTTAGTAACATGTGTATTTGTTAGTCACACTTACAATGCAAACACCGCCACGAGCTGTACATCAAGCCTCGGAGGTTCATCATTAGCCACAAGTCCTCGAAGATGACCATAGCCTTTTTTCGCCCGGATGCAAAAGCATTTGGTGGTATACAAACGTTGATCGACGAGATCCCCAGCAGAGATGCTCTCATATACCAATCATGCATCCTTTTGATCCCCTTTGGGATTTGCTTAAGTTTCTCCCAAGTGAGAAGAGGCACGCCACGAGATATATTGAGTTGGGACATTCGGTAATCATCCCACGTTGGCTTCTTTACCTCTATGATCTTCATTTTACTTTGTTGGCCTAACGCCGAGGCTTCGATGATGACTTCTCATGCTCGGCCAAGTCAACGACTTCATATTTGTTCGAGTCATTCCAATTCTCGATAAAAACCTTGCCGTTCCAGCAGTTTTCCTCTTTGGCTCGTAATGGGCGAAACCAATTTGGGTACCGAGAATTTCTTTGGCTCGGGTTTCTTCTTTTGTGGCTTTTTGGGCGGCGATGGTGTTGGAGTTGTTTTCAGTGTCTCTTCCTGTGCTGGCGGGGAAGCAGGGATGTGGAGTGGCGATGATGGTTGTCGGATAGGTGAGTTAGGAGGAGGATCATGTGCTGAGGGTGAGTTTTGAGGATCAGGAAGTGACGATTCCTGAGTTAGCGGGAGGCTTTCGCCTTGTGTTTCAGGAGGAGGATTTGCAGGTGTAGATTCTTGGGTTAGTGGGAGGCCTTCAGAGGATGGCGGTGGTTGAGTCAACTGAATGTCACGTCGAGGCCACAGAATAAAATTATTAATAGCCTGCCCGAGTGTCTCGATACCCTCAGGACCAGGGATTTCTAGCACGTCGTCCTCATATCCTTGGACGACCGTTGACACTTCCACCCTGCAATACTCTTCTGGAATTTCTTTACGGTGGTAATCACGGCCAGGGATTGCTAAGCCTTCAGCTACTTCCCTGGTACGAACATTTTTCATACCATATCTGATGAGTAACTTACAAGGTGTTGGTGCAACTATATCATCCACTGGATAATGCTCCTTGGTTGCCGTAGACGCAACACTACTTGGAAGGATTGGACCTTGGGTGGAGACCACCATCTGTTGATCGGGTTGTGTTGCGACCCGTGGCATCTGTGGAGGCTGTGCACTCATCCGCTGAACCCGACATTACACTCGCTAATTGCTGAATAAACTGTGGATCCGGATTTGTAAGCATGTTGGACATGATTTCTTTCACTTGTTTCTTCGCCTCTTCCTCAATGACATCCTTCATTGCTTCCTTGTATCGACTGCGTTTCTTGTACATTTCAGCCCACTCATCCCCGAATCCTTCTTTCCAGTCTAGCCTTGACGAGACGCCTCGTCGACGCTGGCGTCTGGATGCTCGGGGTTTCGAGGCCAACACTTAAGATGTCTTTCTCCTTTTTCTCTTGAATTTTCCTTCTCTCTCTTTGCGTCTTTGTTTCAAACATCTTTTGTCTTTGCCTCTTGGATTTCATCGGGAACTCTAGCACCCGTCTTTTTCTTGTTTTATGTTTCTTGCATATAGCCAATTCGCGCTTCTTTCATCAAGCATTTCAGATAGCACCGGTTCTCCTTTCTTCTTCCTTTCGGCCTCCTCTGCCCGCCATTTCGGGATATGAGCCTTGTAACCACCTGAGCCAAGATGGTGGTGGTACTTGTTCTTCTTGGCTAGCTCAGAGTTAGCTTCACTCTTTTTCTTGAAGTCAGGATCATCCTCTGTAGTTTGAAGATCTCCCACTGGGCAGATGTAATCTTATAGTACCTTTTTGTCGGGTCCTGTTTCTTCTTGGCATATTTGGTATTGAGTTCCCACCTAAAATTTCGAAACGAGATTGCACACTGCCTGAATGCATACTGCATCACGAGGTCTGCTGATCCTGGTGGGAAAATGAACCTCCCCTGCAACCGCCTCCATATCTCTGTCTTTGTATCTTCTGCCACATCATTCCATGTGCGATTTGTGATGTCAATCTCATCCCTAACTAAGAAGCCAATTGCGTTCCGGAACTTGGCTGGCACCTCTTTCAGTGCTAGAGGCTCTCCTTTCATGCCGACATCGGTGACCCTATATGTTTTTCGGGCCACTTGTTTGTTCCTCTACGGCCTCGTTTTCGATCACTCTGTTTTCTTGTCTTTTTTCTTTGAGGTGGTTGTCTCTTTTGTTTTCGGCGGTGCATCACTTGGCACGTCTATTTGTTCTTCCTCCTCGCCTAACCCGATCATTCGAGACAATACCTCCTGTGTCCATTTGAAACCGTAAGTACTACATTAAAGAATCCATAACTAAGTACATATAGATATGAATGTGTAACTTAATATCGTTACCTCATCAAGCGTTGGATCATAGTCCGGGTCAATGCTCCGGACGACGAGTCCTATCCAGGGCTAGGATGCGGATCACTTGGACTATGGTATTCTTCGGAATCTCCCTGGTTGCTATGGTTGGGAGAACTCATCGACACTAAATACATGTAGAGAATACAAAACCCTAGTTAGAAAACCCTAAGTAGGAAACCCTAAGTGTAACCCTAATTAGAAAACTCTAAGTATGAAACCCTAAGTGTAACCCTAATTAGAAAACGCTAAGTATAACCCTAATTAGAAAACCCTAATTATAAAACCCTAAGTGTAACCCTAATTAGAAAACCCTAAGTATGAAACCCTAAGTGTAACCCTAATTAGAAAACGCTAAGTATAACCCTAATTAGAAAACCCTAATTACAAAACCCTAAGTATAAAACCCTAAATATAACTCTAAGTATGAAACCCTAAGTGTAACCCTAATTAAAAAAACAAAGAGTATTTACTTATACAGCGTGGAGGGAAGACCGATTCGACGGCGGTGGAGAACGATGGTGTACTCCTTTGACGGCGGTGGAGAACGGTGGTGGAGCCCAATTCGACGGCGGTAGAGAATGAGGCAGTGACTGCATATTAATAGAAACATTACAAGTATATAAATATTAATGAAATAAAGAAATTAATACATAAGCTATTACATTAACCCTAATCCGAAACCGTAGTGTGAAACCCTACTCGAAACCCTAGTATGAATAATTAATCCTAAGTAGTATATGCATGCTGAATGTGACACCTACAACGATGAGATCTTTGGGACGACAACGACGAGACGGCAAGTGGGACGGTGCTCGATGATGGCGGCTAACGAGGCGGTGACCGAAAACCCTAATATTATTAAGTAAGATGTCAATACACTATTCTAAAGCACTAAAATACATATATAAAGCAATACTTAATAATTGTATGAAACCCTAACTAAATGCTAACCCTAACTTAACCCTAACTAAATGCTAACCTTAATTAACCCAAATTAAGAAACTATATTATTTCATAAGCTATTATTTTATGTATTATTTCATGTATTAAAGATGTTTTATTACAAGTATTTTATTACTAGTATTTATTACAAGTATATAACTATAGTATTTTTTATGTATTAAAGATGTTTTAATTTACGTATTATTTTATGTGTTAAAGAAAAAATTAATACCTAAACTATAACATTAACTAATTAACCTAAACTAATACATTTACTAATTGGAAAAAAAAAAAAAAAAAAAGGCAGAAGGGCCGCCTGCCAGCCCAAGACGGCCAAACAAAGGCCGCCCCTCCGCCTCCACCGCCGACCGCAGGCCGACGGCGGGCGGCGGGGCGCCGGGTAACCGCCACCACGCGGCGCCACCGCCGGGCGCGGCCGAGAAGGCGGGCGGCGTGGCCGTGCTCGCGACCGTGCGTTCGGCCGCTGGAAGGCGCGCGGCCGCGGCGGCCGAGGCGGCGGCGAGAGCTCATCCGGCTAGCGGCGCGGGCGCTGAGCTCCGACGATGGGGCCCGCTGCGGTGCTCCGACGATGGCGCGGTGCGGGGGCCATGAAGGGGCGGGCGCGGATTCGACGACGGCGGGCGCGCGCGGCGCGGATGCTGAGCGGCGGCGCGGATTTCCGCAGACGACGGCGCCCTCCTTCCAAAAGTTCGCGCCACCGGATTGAAAATGCTAAGTCCCGCGCGTCAAACCTATTTATAGGGCAATTTTTCTACCGGGCGGTTGGTATTGCCAACCGCCAGAAATTATTTTTACAGCGGTTGACATTGCCAACCGCTTGTAGAAACTATTTTCTACAATGGTTGACATTACCAACCGCCGGTAGAAATGATTTCTACAAAGCGGTTGGTAATGTCAACCGCCTGTAGAAATGGATTTTATATTATATTGTGCTGATAATTCAAAAATTCATAACAAATTATAGAAAATTCATAAAATAGAAAATGTTGACTTTTTAGAATCCTTGTGAATAGCTCTATGCATTAAAGTAATTATTTTTTCTGTATGTAGAAATTTTCTTGGAAATTAGTAGCAAATTATAGAAAATTCATAAAATAGAAAATAAAAACTTTTGGATTCCTTGAGACTAGTTCTATATAGTAGTACATATTTTTTATTTTCTCTCTATGTAGATTAAAGCAAAGTAATTATTTTTTTCTTTTCTCTCTATGTCTAAAGCAAAGTAATTATTTTTTTTCTCTCTATGTAGAAAGAAAAGGACTTAAAACAAAGTAGTAGTATAGGTTACAAATTGTAGCAAAGTAATTATTTTTTCTTTTCTCTCTAAAGCAAAGTAACACCAAGAGAGTCATTCATGAGACACATATAAAAATATATAAGAGTAGTAGCATAAGTTACAAATTCTATTGCATAAACTATTACATGACAATAGAATCTATCCAGCCACTGTTCTTCCTTCTCCATCGTGGCGGACCCAGGGTTTAGAATTCTGTGGAATGCTACGCTCAACGTTTCGTATCTTCGATTGATGGTCTGTAAAGAGAGACATCTCACTGAACTGGTTAGAATCATCTAGGTCAATTGCACCATCAGCTCCTAAAGCTTGTTGCTTTCCAGGAAGAACTACATGCTTCAGCTTATCGGTACTTTTCTTTTCGTTCTTAGGAACGATTTGTTCAAAGATAAAAGACTGCGGCAAAGACGGTTAGCAAGGATCCATGGGTCATCTTTGTAACCTACTTTACTTAGATCAAGAACTCTTAGTCCATGACTATCCACTGTGACATGTTTATCCTCAACCCATTGGCATCGAAACACTGGTATCTGAAATGTACCATAGTGTAGTTCCCATATGTCCTCAATGAAGCCAAAGTATGTATGGATTTCCTCATTTTCATCTATGGCCTCACACCGAACACCGCTATTTTGTGTCATACTCTTTTTGTCTCTAGCAATAGTACAAAATGTGAAACCACTAATGTCATAGGTGTGCCATGTAGTGATCTGGCGTGATGGTCCAGCTGCCAACTGCTTGATAGTTTGTTGCTCAAATGTTTCTCCATCTGGAAGATTCTGATCCATTAGCCAAGTGGTGAATCGATGTTTGTGTTCATTCATTACCCAAGCTTCAGTTTGCCCCTGGTTTTCATCGCGTAGCTGTTTGATATGTTGGTCGATGAAAGGTTCCATTATCGATATTTGATGCAGGATGCTATGATGTGCTTCGAGTACAATATGGTAATCTGGAGGAATAAATGATTTTCGTCCCATCCTACCACATCCATGTAGCCTGCCCTCATGTCGAGACGGACGCAAAACCTATTGCAATTTCACCTTTTAGGCAACTACCACGAATGGAGCAAATGGACTCAATGGCCTCTTACGTAGTGTACCCCTCTATCATGGCTGCCTCAGGGCGAGCACGAGTGGATACATAGGAATTTAGTATTGACATGAAACGCTCATACGTCCACATCTCATGCAAATACATAGGACCCAGTGCCTCTATTTGAGGCACCAAATGCACCACAAGATGAACCATTATATCAAAGAATGATGGCGGCAAACACATCTCAAGCTGTGACACTGTCTCCACTGCGAATTCTTGAAGAGACTCTAACTCATCATGGTCGATTACCTTCTGTGATATTTTGTTGAAAAAGAAGCACAACCTTGTGATTGCCATTTTTAAAAATGTTGGACTTATAGCCCTGATGGCAATAGGTAGAAAAGTTGTCAGCATTATATGGCAATCATGTGCATTGTAGTTGGTAAGTGTAAGGTCCTTCATCGAAACAATGGATCTTAGATTAGAGCAGAAACCGGCTGGAACTCTCAATTTCTTCAACCACACACAAATTGCTTCTTTCTCATCTGTGTTCAGGTTGTAGCTTGCTGCAGGGAGGTGGTACTTTCCATTTTCCTGAAGAACCGGATGAAGCTCATGTTTTATGTCTAAATTTACCATGTCTAGACGTGACTTTAGTCCATCCTTTGTCTTGCCCTTCATATCAAGTAAGGTGCCAATGATGCTTTCAAACACATTCTTCTGAACGTGCATTCCATCGATTGCGTGTCGTACGTCAAGGTCTTTCCAATATGGCAAATACTTGAAAAAAATTGACATCTTCTTAAATGTAGCCCCTGGAGTAGGCTTGACATCCTTTCTAGGTTTTCCATCTATTGTCTTTTTTCCAAAAGTAAACTTGATATTTTTCACTATCTCAAACACTCGTGACCTTTCTTTGTTACCCAATGGAGCAGTAGACTTTAGTTCATTTGAATTATCAAAGTATCTATCCATCTTTCTTAAGCGGTACCTGTGTCCTTTTGATAAGTAGCGTCGGTGTCTCATGTACACTAGCTTGTTGGATGCACTGAGGGACACATAAAAGGTTTCATCTACGCATACTACACAACCAACCTTTCCCTTGAATTGACCTGATAATACAAAGAGAGCAGGATAATCGTTGATTGTAACAAAAATAATTGCTCTCAGAGTGAATGACTCTTTCCTGTATTCATCCAACATGTTAACACCTGTGTCCCATAAAGTTTTCATTTCCTCCATCAAGGGCTCCAAGAATACATCCATGTCAACACCAGGTTGTGTAGGTCCAGAAATAAGAATGGTTAGCAGAAGATATTTGCGCTTCTGCAACAGGTGTGGAGGGAGGTTGTAGATAGTGAGGATCACCGGCCAAGTGCTGTGCTTGCTGCTCCTTTCGGCGAAGGGGTTCATTCCATCAGTACATAGTGCAAACCTAACATTTCTTGCATCCTTAGCAAAGTCTGGGTGTTCTTTATTGAATTTTTTCCATTGTTTGCCATCAGCTGGATGTCGAAGCTTTCCATCATTTTTGTGCCTATTAGAAGCATGCCAGGTCATAAGCTCTGCATCCTCCGGGTTAGCAAACAAACACCTCAATCGATCAACCACCGGAAGGTACCACATCACCAAAGCAGGAACTCTTCTCTGGGCAAAATAATCTACTTCTTCTTTTTCTTTGTTGCTTGATTTTAAACCCTGTTCAGTCTTCTTTCTCTTCTTTCCTTTGGAAACTGAAGTTGTATTCTGTTCTTGTAGATAATCTTTTTTGTCTTGTACCGACTTGCACCACACTTTGGACACTTCTCTAAGTCTGCGTAATCACCTCGATATAGGATACAATGATTTCTGCATGCATGGATCTTCTGTACACCCATAGTAAGCGGACTGATGAGCTTCTTAGCATAGTAAGTGTTAGCAGGCACTTTGTTCTCTTTAGGAAGCATATCTCCAAGAGTACTCAATAATGCATCGAAGCTAGCATCGGACCATCCAAACCTAGCTTTCAACATCAACAACTTTAGCACAGACCGCAACGTCGTGAACTCTTCGGTACAACCCTTTGTCTCATCATACAATGGTTCTGTTGCTGCCTTCCTTAAGGCCTCCATACCTTTCATAAAGAACATCGATGGATCAGTATGACGACGCAATAGTGCAGCCATGAGTTCCAAGTCTTCACACCCTTCATCTTTCACTTCATCCACCACTTCATCTTCGACATTTGGCATATCGGGTTGACTCGATCTTGTGTCTCATGTATGACCGGCATCCATCGTCAACAAGCATATCGAGGGGCCATTGGAGTTGATGTTCGCAGGGGTTGTATCTCGGATATGGGGTAGAGCTACCCTCTCCATGCTTTGTCCAAATCAAGTAATCATTCATAAATCCTCGGCGGAGCAGATGAGAAAATATTGTTTGTGTGTCGTCAAAGACCGCAATATTTTTGCAATCTACACAAGGACAAGGTATGTACTTCGTCTGTATTCTCCATGCATGCATCTTAGCGGCATCAATAAAGCTTTTGACCTCTGGTATGTATGATGGATCAACTCTTGATAAATTATACATCCAGAATGATCTCTCCATCGTTTACCTATATATATAACGAATTCATTATAATCTATGTATTTTAATCAATAAACCTTTTAATGTGGTATGTATGATGGATTTACTAACCTTTTAATGATCAACAACCTCCTCTCTCTGTAATTAGAAAACCTCGTCCTTGTATATTTCTCAAATTATAGATGTTGAGGCCTAAGGTTCCCTAAGTATGAGAGAGGAGGCATGACAAATAATTAATCAAATATACCAATAAATTGAAATCCAATAAAAAATTTTACTTAATTAAGCACTAATCCCATCAACAAATTAATACCAACTAAAATAATATAACCAACCAATTAATTGGACTTAATTATGGCAAGAATAATTAAATACTTCTTCTTCCTAAATAAATTAAACACTAACAATTATCTAAATAAAAATAATTAAAATTAAATCTAATAAAAAATAACCCTAGCAAGTACATAAGAAACAATCTTCAAGTTCTTCTCTCAAAATGAACCTATTCATGCATGAATAGTGGATAGGAATCTTTAATTGAGAAATAATTATAGCAAGAGCTAAGAGAGACATTAAAATCCATCTTGAATCACCATATCTAATCAAATAGAGAGAAAACCCTAACTTTCCCCCCTCTCACTAATGGTGAAACCCTAGATGCGAAAAGTGGCTACAAATGAGCAATATTGGCTAAAGAGATGCAAGAGAGGCATAAACTAACCTTTTTTAGCAACCTCCTTCCAAGATTTGAAGATCAAAACCTCCCCCTTGTATTTTAGGAAATCTGGACCTCCAAATCGCCAACAATGGAAGGTTGGCGTCGGGTAACCGTGTCTTTGTTCGGGGAGGAAGAAGGGGTATTTATAGCAGACCTAGCACTGGCGGTTGGCTCGACCAACCGCCCGTAAAAACAATCAACGGGCTTGGCGGTTGGCTAAGCTAGCCGCCGGTCTTTGATGGCTCCATTATCACCGGGCGGTTGGCTTAGCCAACCGCCATAATAATGTGCACTATCGCTGGGCGGTTGGCTCGCCGCCAAAGTGATAATGGAGCCATCAGCATCGGCGGCCGGAAAGCTTAGCCAACCGCCAGTGTTGTTGTGTTTTCACAGGCGGTTCTGAAACCGGGCCCACGTGATTTTTAATACTGGCGTCCGTTAAGCTGAACCGCCTGTACAAATAAAAACCCGGCGCCGGGAGAAATCATTTCTGTACTAGTGCTAAGTACAACACTATAAAATCTAGTTAGGCACAATATAAATCTAAGGCCTTGTTTAGTTCCACCCAACTTTCCCTCTAACTTCCAAGTTTTTCCACTCTCTCTCCATCACATCAATTATTTCCCGCATGTAAATAGTATTAAATATAAATAAAAAAATAACTAATTGCACAGTTTGGTTGTAAATCACGAGACGAATCTTTTGAGCCTAGTTGGACCACGATTGGACAATATTTACCACAAACAAACGAAATGCTACAGGACTTTACAATCTCTCTCCTCTCACAAATTTGTTGCCGCATGTAAAGAGTATTAAATATAAATAAAAAAAAAAATAACTAATTACATAGTTTTGTTGTAAATCACGAGACGAATCTTTTGAGCCTAGTTGGGCCACAATTGGACAATATTTACCAAATAAAAACGAAGTGCTACAGGACTTTACAATCTCTCTCCTAAAAAATTCACGTGGAACTAAACAAGGCCTAAGTATATATAGCGAGAGCTAGAAAAAAAAATAAAAAGTTAAATGCACCAGAAGCGCTTGGCTGCCACAACATTAAGAAATTAAACAAGAAAACCCTCCTAAAAATATTAAACAAGCAAAGGGGAAAGATTTTTGTTTCAAAAAAAAAGAAGCCGGCAAGAAGAAATTAAAAAATTGGGTGAAAGACTGTTATACAAGTTAAATGGCCGTGTTCAGCTCACTACGCATGTTGGCTTACTCATCTGGAACTATTTTGCCTCAATCGATTGGCTCTCCCACCATGTACCAAGTTCTTGCCTCCTTTGCAATTACCATCACGTACATATACTTTGACGTCCAAAATTCTTGAATTGTGTTCTTTCTAGAGATTTCCCGGCTCACAAAGTATCATCAGTTTCCTTCACGTACTGGCCTTAGCACATTGCAGAGGGGCAAGATAGGATAGCTAGAAGAATCTTACCCTGTAGAACTCAATGAATTTTGCCAAAGCCATGTGTAATCCTAATCAGCAACAAACTAAAGCTAAAAATGTTGGCTACTCTGTCGCGTCGTAGTGACGGCGCCGGTACTAGCTAGTCCTGGCTACCGGCCACGCCGCGCCGCCGCTTGGCCACCCGGTCAAAGATCGCCTCCAAGGCCAAATCGAAGGCGTCCGTGAAATCGACACGGCTCGACGTCGGGTCAGCGTACACCAACCTCGGGATGAGCCGGATCACCTCCTCGCGCATGGCCTTCACCGCCGCCGGCGAGATGTTGCTCAGCGTCTCCTCGATGCTCACGTTCCGGTCGCTCACGTCGGTGTGCATGATGAGCACGGAGTAGCTGTTGGGGTCCTTGGGGAGGTGCGCCTTGTACTGCCAGTACGCCGAGCCCGGGTGGAAGAACACCGGGATGCAGCCGGCCAGCATGGCGTCGAACGTGGACCGCCGCGTCCACGTGTCCCCGCGCGGCTGGAGGCAGAAGGTGGAGCTCTGGAACACGCGCATGACGCCGCCCGGCGAGGTGCAGTTGGCGCCGGCGTCGGGGCCGAAGCCGCAGTGGAAGAGCCTGCAGCGGCTCGACGCGCCGCACTGCTGGATGATCTCCGCGCGGACGGTCTCGGTGTTCCCCGGGCGTGGCGCGCCGGCGAAGGAGAAGAGCCACTCGCGCTCCGTGCTGCGCACCTTCTCCTGCCACGCGACCACGTCGGCCGCCGTCTCGGGGTGGAAGTATGTCGGGTAAGGGACAGCCAGATTGTTCTGTTTCCAAATGTTGGCCTCCAGGACCAGCGCCGTCATGTTCTCGGAGGCCGGGAAGTTGAGGAGCTTGTTGCCCCAGTCGCGGTCGAGGTCGGAGCTCCGGCTGAAGTCCACCGCGGTCCGGCCAGCCACCAAGAAGTGGTCGCGGCCGCCCATGGCGCGCCACTCCGGGCGCGCCGCCAGCCACGACACGAGGCCGAGGCCGAGCGCGTCCTCACCGTCGTGCTGTTCAGCTGGTACCTGATCCCGCCGTCCAGTGCGGCGTAGAAGGGCACGTAGACGGCGGCGGCGAGGGACGGGTCGTCGGTGAGGCACTCGTAGTGCTTCATCCGGCCGTGGAAGATCATGTCGAGCGCGAACTGGTAGGTGTCGAACCAGCCGCGGCCGGAGAAGACGCCTCCCTCGTCGCCCAAAGCCTGGCCCATGCCGCAGTTGGCCATGTACGGGCACGAGTCCCCCCACGGCGAAAACTTGCGGCAGTCACGGACGACGTCGTCGTTGAAGCGCGGCGGCAGGTCGTACATGTAGACGTACCGTCCGCGGCAACGGTCGGCCAGCACCATCGGCGGCGGCGGCGGCGGCGCCTTTCCGTGTTCAGCATGCTGATGCTCCTCGGGTCGTGTTGGATTCTGGCCACCGGTGATGCTGGGCAGCTGGGGGAAGGAGAACGAAGAGGGCTTCAAAAGGACGGACGCCACGCCGCCATCGCCATTTTGCATGTAGTACAGCACCAAGGCCCAGAAGGCGGTGGAGATCATGACGACGTAGACTATCCGGGACGGCTGGAGCACGACCGGCCAGGTGCCGCCGCCGCCGTCGGGCGGCTTGTTAGTGCCCTCCCCGGCATCTTTCTGGTTGTGGATGTTTACTTGAAATTCGATGGTGGGCTTCGTCATCGGTTTGCAACGCTACTAGCTGCGCTCTGGAGCGTTGTTCGCAGCCGATATGTGTGCAGATACATAGGAGTACAGAGTACTCCAGCTCAAATACGTATTAAGTAGACGTTCTCCACTACTCCCAATGTCAAACCTCATGTCATGTTTACCTTAATTTGTTTGATTTCTTACAACCCTAGGAGTATATTTACTGCTAGGGCTTTTACTGCAGCCCACGTGGCTTTATCATCCGTCGGTCACTATTTGTCTATTTGTATATAGAAGTAAAATAAAGAGGGAATGTCAGAAGCTTGACTATTTCAAAGCTTTGGGTTCCATAGTACCATGTTCCAATAGATTTTTCAGTTCAACGGTACTCTCTCTTTCCTTGAAAAAGTGATTTCTAGAAATCATACCGGTTTAATTTTTTTTTAATTTTATAAAAAAATAACAACATATATGACATAAATTGAATATATTATAAAAATATATTCTATGATAAATCTAATGATACTAATTTAATAATATAAATCTTAATGTTTTTTCTAAAATTTTGGTCAAATGTTTAAAAAAGTTAACTTAGGATAACTCTAAAAATCGCTCTTAGGACAACTCTAAAAATCACTCATTCAGAGACGGGAAGAGTACAAATGATCGATCGGTCACACTGTTTTGTTGGCAAAATTAGAGTAGTTAGTCAACCAGAAGGTTGCTACTCGCTGCCGTCTAGAAATTAATGAAGCCCGTTTACCAAGGAAGTTGGACAATAGGAGGTGGTGGACAAAGTTAAAAGTTAAAATCCTACTGCATCAAGAGCAAGGTTAACATTGTTAAAGTGATTTCTAGAGTTGTCTTAAGCCAAAATTTTTGAACTTTAACCAATTTTTTTAGAAAAAACCATTAAGATTAGTGTTATCAAATTAATATCATTAGATTTGTCAGGATATATTTTCATGGCATGCTCATTTTATGTCATAGATATTATTATTCTTTTCTATAAAGTTAGTCAAACTTAAAAAAGTTTGGCTGGAACGGTTTTTAGAAATCACTTTTTCAGAAATGGAGGGAGTAAGTTACTCTATTAAGTTACAATGCAAGAACTAGCTGTACATTAATTTTCCTAAAAATACATAATTAGTCTTCTGTTAGGCCCAACGTTGCCTATACTTTTGTGTCCAACTTGTTTCTTGCACTACAGCCAAGCTATGTCTGTTCTCTCTCTATCCGCCTTCTCTCATTCATAGCAACAAAAATACTGACTAGCTAGCTTAGCTATAAGACAATAGTTATACTTACTTTAAGAGGTTTTCATAGACAGTCATATTTGGCTTTCTGAGGCAAGTGTAAACCTGCCACCGGCATAATATCTCTGTTGATCATAAACTGCATAATAGGTGAGAATGTTCGCTCTGTAAATCCGGGAAAACAACGGCACCCAGAGCCTGTGTCTGTCTCTCAGCCCACTCCAAGCTTACCGGCCTTCCTTGTGACGGAACGAATTAGCGAATGTTTATAAAAATTGAATCCAGTGAACAATCAACCAATCCCATAACTTCCCCTTTTAGCACAAAGAAAATCATTTCCACAACTTTCCTTTCCTCGAAAGTTACAAAGTTTAATGGTTCACGACTTTCCATTTTTGGTAAAATAATATTTCCATAACTTTTGTTTATTAGAAAGCTTTATATATATATAACTTAAACATATAATGTAAATTGTTTGACTTCTCAAAAACGAGAATTGAAGTTTTTTGAACATAACTTGAACCAAATATACATACAAGAGATTATTAGAATTTATCATACGTAATAAGTATCACTAAATTTGATTTGATATATTTTATAATAATTTATTTGAAAATACAAATATTATTAATACTTTTCTATAAATTTATTGACTAGCACGAAAAGGACCATAACATGCTTTCAACGAGAGCTCCAATCTGCAGCTTCCACAAGGTGCTCTGCATGACTCTACCTCAACTTGGGCGTTCGATTTGATCGAACCGAATCGATTTGTTCTTCGGTTATTTTAAAAGTTCGGTCATTTAGAAATGGAGACTGATCGGTTAGATTAAAAACTCAGGCCCAAGCAAATTCGGTCTCGGTTAGTTCAGTTCGATCTTGACTATGACTGAACAAACCGGACTAGAAAAAACAGCTATCCCTAAATATTATAATCTGTAGCAAATGTTAGCAATGTTTTTTATATTTTGAGGCAAAATAACAATACAACATACAAATTAGACAAAATGATAAAGGTGATGGTTGATATAAACTCAATAGAATACGTTTTATATCACTAATAATAGCCTAAAGTACAAATCATGTCAATAAAATTTTAATGATCGGTTAGTTCGGTTACCCGAGGCACATAACTAAATTAACCATAAAAAGCGAGTAGTATAGACTCGGGACTGAACTGGTGACCGAAAACTTTGGTCTCGGTCTTGATTAGTTTGGTTTGGTCTTCGGTTAATTATGCCCAGGGTGACTCTACGCTGCCTGAAGACTGTGTGGGCGTGAACACTGGAGAGGGTGTCGTTTTGGGGATTCTTTAAAAGCATCTAGAGCAAACTACCTATTCTATTTTTGAAAGTAGACTATATATTCTATTTCTAGGTTGTTGAGGAAAAAAACACCCACATGCTATCTATTACTCCATAAAAAAAACTATCAGTTTCGCATTTTAAGAATCAACTTTGACTAAATATATATATAAAAGTATAAATATTTATGGTACATAATTAATATTATTGGAAAGATATTTGAATCTAGTTTTTAGTAAATTTATTTACAGATACAAATATTCCACATATTTTATACAAATCGAATCAAACTTACAAAGACGAAAACAAAAAAGATAGTCTTTTTTTGGGACGGAGGAACTAGTCACTAAAAAAATTTGTTGCTCCCTTACTTTTCTCCTCATACTACCTAATTATGTTGGCCCAACAGATGAGCACCTAAACTTTTGTTCGACTGTTCCTCTCCGATTCATGAACACATGCACTTGCCTCGTCCCGCGTCATGACATCGTATCCCACCGCCACACGCATCTCTTGCCATCAAACCTAGCCTCCACTATCGTTGGGCCCTTCTGCACCACCGCCAACCCCGTCTTTAGGTCTAGCGAGAGTGTTGACGGTCATTAAGTACCAAATATAACCATCAACTTTTGCATAAATTGATATAAAATAAATTGCAAAGCATAGTTGTAGGTTTTGATTCTAACGAGTTCCATGAGTTTTGGTGTTCTCACTTGTTTTGTAGGAGTTTGCAGCTTTTCATCAAATAAAAGTATCTCAACAAAGGAATTATACTGCACCATTGCGACGGGCTCGTCGAGACGATCGAAACGGACATATCATTTGCCATATTTGAAGCCCAGAATCAAAAGATATCAACTCCAGATCGAAACATGCGCCATTGGGCCCTAAAAGGAACAAGATAACACACAAACGAAGCTGGGCCCAAATGGATTTGGGCCCAGACCGGCCGGCATGGGCCAAAGGGCCGGCCGGCACCCCCTAAAGCCCGCTCACGTCCGTCTTCTGGAAGCTTCTTCCACCGCCTCTTGGGATGCATCTCCACCGTACCTTAAGTCGGTTTGATCCAACGATCGTCGTTTCTCCCACCGGGCTATAAATGCAGGGCCAGAGCCCCCATCCTGAAACCCTAATTCATTTGTAATCTCTGAGAGGGGTCCCTCGAATGGATCAACCTCTCTAGGATTTAGACTTTTAGATAATTGTGAGATGGAGAGTGAGGGAAGAGTTCGGAGGAGGTGCCGACCTGTCAGTGCTCCCTCTACGGCTTGTACTTCAAATGATTCAAGTTCTTCATGAGTTTGTCTTCGAGATTTCTCTCGGTAATCATCTTTTGATCTAAGTTTACTTTGTTTATATTGTTCATCTGGTTTTGCGACTCTTTTGAGTGCTTTATTCCTGTACTAGTCGGAGTAGAGTATTAATCATAGTGTAGGCGTGGTGCTTAGGCTAGGATTAATCGTGAATATCCCCTAATCTTCCGGATCGGTGGTAGATCGTAGACGTGACAGACCTATTGAATCCTCTGTAGTCCACCTCCGGTTGATAGGTTTGGCAGGACGCGGTTATCAGAGTAGGGCGAGGTTTCTATACTCAATCTGCTCTGAATAATGTCCCGAAGTTAAATAGTAGAAGACATAGTTTACCCAAAGTTAGAAGAAGAGAATCATAATTATCCTCTCTATACCCCCTGTTATCATCAATATAGATTGCTATTATCATCAACATATAATCCTATTATCATCAACCTACTATACTCTTATTATCATCAATATAGATCGCTATTATCAACCATATTAAATCTTAGCTTAGTGTCTACCTTAGTATAATCTTTCTCTTTCTACTTTCATCTTTAGCCACCTCTAGTTGAGTTAGACCGTAGTTAATCACACACGTTTCCTTGTGGATACGATATTTAAAACCTCCGGGTGAAGTCCTACAACGGTATTATATCTGTGCGCTTGCGGATAGTTATATTTTCTTGTGTGCATTTAATTAATACCAACAAGCATTTTTGGCGCCGTTGCTGGGGAAACGGTTGCTGATTTAACTACGAACCTAGTTTCGCTTTTTATCTTTTCTTTTTGTTTTATCCCTTACCCTTTTTTACCTTTCATCTTTCTTTCTTTCTTTCACTTTTCATCTTTCCTTTCTTTTCTTTTGTTTTATCTTTTGGTTTAGCATGGGTGACATTCCACTCAATCAATATGCTAAACTCACGAGCGCTAGCTTTAGACCACCTGAATCTTCAGAGCCTATCTTAGCATCTAGTTATGAGTTGCGCCCGTCTTGGGTAGATTTGATTCGGAAACAATCGTTCTCGGGAGAAGTGATGAAAACCCCTACTCACACCTACAAGAGTTTTTACTGACATCTGCCTGTTTTTGTATTGATGGCATGTCTGATAAGACTTTACAATGGAAGCTTTTTCCGTTCTCTTTGACTAGAAAAGCTAAACATTGGTACAAACAAACCGTAGGAAGGGTGCAAGGAGATTGGGAAGTGCTATGTTTTAATTTTCTCTCTAAATTCTTTCCCATCTCTAGAATTGCTAGCCTTCGAGGAGAGGTTCTAACTTTTAGACAACTAGAAGGAGAATCTCTTGAAGCATCATGGGATCGCATTAATGACCTTCTTACTATTGGGCCAGACCTTTCCATTCCAGACTCAGTGCTTATTCAACATTTTTATTTGGGTCTTAGTAAGGGTGGTAAGAAATCCCTTAATATATGTTCTAGAGGAGCTTTCCTTGATTTGTCTGCTAGTGAAGCAAGGTCTATACTTGATAAAATTAGTGGAAGGACTCCCTGCCCTAACATTCATAATAAATTCCCCGAGAAAGAGAAGGAATCATCTCCCAACCAAAAAGAGAAAGTTCTGATAGCTAACTCGCATATTTTCCAATCTCAAAATTTAGCTATCAGTCCCAAGCCATCCATACTTCAAAAATCCTACAAGGGAAGAAGAAATTCAACCCTTAGAAATCTCTTTTATTAAGAATGATCTTTACGATATTGGAAAAAGTCTAGACTTCTAATCCCATATGAGACCTTCTAGTGAATATAATTCAAATTCTTTTCAAAAGAAACCTCTTAGGAAGCGTCCTTATTGGAAAACATCCAAGGATGGCATGACTAGCGATGCCATAGAAGGAGAGCTAAACTATTTTGAAGACAATCTTATCTTTTCTCCTTCTATGCCTACGTTAGATATCTCATTTCTCTTTGACCTCGAAGATCCCCTGACACTCGAGATCCATTAAGACACCTAGAGCATATGAATCATAAAGGACTCAAGAATGACCAAGAAGTGCCACTAAAAACACAAGAGTGTGTAGAATAGATGGACAAGGAAGAAATCCTAATAATAGAATCTAGCCCTAACCTAATCCATCCAAGTCTAGAGGAGACCTTTAACAAAACTCACCTTAGAGATACCAATTCATAGGAAGTCTTGGACAATAAAGTATCAAATGAATGTCATAGGTATGAAATAAAGGAGAAAATATCTTCGTCTATAGACACTCATAAAGAAACACCCTTAGAGCTTAAAGAGAAAGATAACATTAATGAGCATGAAAGCTACTTTATAGATATCTCCTCGAATCTATGCTCATATGAGAAATCTCCAGGATTACTTGATCTCTCTAATACTGCCACACACGAGATTTTCAACCTCCTCATTCTACCTATTTATAAAATCATTAAAAGGGTGATTATAGACGCATATGTTTATTATAAATATAGTAGATCTCATTATAATCTTGAGATAACATGAGTTTACACCTTTTGCTGTAATGCCCTTGTGAATTGAGCATAGAGTTATAATTATCAAAATATTCCTTTGGGTATTTTTGTCACTAACCATTCTAGGTTTGAAGTAAGAAAATAATTGATGGCAGCACCAGGTATGTCCAACCAATCATCACGCAACATTGAATTATATCCATCCAAACTTAAATTTGTTTTGCAAACTTCAAGCTTGGGAGAATAGGTTTATTTGAAAAATCTTAGATAATGTTGCTAATATTAGGTTGTCTCTACCTTTTTAATTTATGCTAAAAATGTTGCATAATAATCATGCTCTTTCATCTCTGTCTAAAAAAAAATCTCTATATGTGCTTTCATATCACCTTTGTCTACTATAGTAAGTTTTAGTTTAGAAGTACTTTATGCATGGGTATTTCTAAAGGCTTTTTAAATTGAGCATGGTGCTTACGTTAAATTGTCTTTCTTAATTAACTAGACATGGAGTTTGGTTTGGTTATCGACCCAAAAATTATTATAGTAGACATTGGAATATTTTATTGGACTACCCCTGTAGGAAATTTTTAAAATTAATCTAGGTAAGTCAAGAGATGTATTCAAATAGGAGATGAAGTAAGGCACATAACAAACTTTAATAACTTTACAGAGAAGACACAACTCATTTATCATGGATGGAAGAACTATAAGTATCAATGATTCATTCACTTTATCTTCTCGCTGCAAGTTACTTTTTGCCTTGAGCCATGCCTATGTAGATTATAGTCTATGCTAAAATAATCTCAACACTATCTTTTCATTAGCATAGACAAAACATGATAAAATTCTGGACAAACATCCTATCTTTTTAAAATTCTATACCCCTTCGGGTATGTATTGTCCACTAACCTGTTGCAGGCATAAGAATGAGTGAATTGAAAAGAGTGATAAAATCAAAGAAGAAAAAAAGATGGCAAAAGATAGAAAGAAGGAGTTCAACAGAGGAGACAAGATGCCCATGAACAACTCGAGATGCACTCAATGAAAGAACAAGAGTAGAGAAGAATAAGTCCAATTCGGAGGACTTAAAAATCTGAACCTTCGCCGAAAGGTAACATCGATAGTTATCCATATTTACTTTCTTGTATTGCATATTTCTCTTTAGCATATTTACTTTTCTATATTAGCATTGCATATAAAATAATAAAAATAATTAGTTATTCATTAGATTGCATTCATGCATCTTAAAAATTTGAAGCCCCATGTAAAACCCTTGCAAAGTATATAAAAGCTATAAGAGTGCTTACTGGTGGTCTAAAAAATAAAAATATATAGCATTTGAAATTATCACTTTGCATTATAAAATAGAAAATCCTAAAAAATGAAATAAGAATCCTGCTAAAAAACTAAAAGTCTATATTATCTCATAAGAATAATCGATTACTCGTTTGGCTGACCGCTAACCCTTTGTCATAATTCGAGCCTCGAGTTTTGGTTTTCTTGTCGGAGTACATATTTTGCAGGACAATAATATGACTAAGGAGTGAGCCCAATCAGTGGACTACTACTGGTAAGCTTACTCTAAAGGTCATTGAGCAATCACCTTAGCAAACATCTAGCTTGGGGGAGGGCATCCCCTAGTTATCAGGTAACTATATCTAAGCGATTATTGAGTCTGTCTTATAGTCATAAAATACGAAAAATATGTGGGTACATGAAGGTCCATGTCCGTAGAGTCTTTTGTGAGTCTATTAGTTAAAATAAAAAGATGAATAACAATTAAAACCAAATAAAGATATTTTATTAAGGTGTGATCATAGAGTATACTTAATAAGTTTTATCTAGGTTGTTAGGAGTCAAATAAAAACTGGAGAACAATATAATTTTGAATTGGAGATGATAAATAGTTGCTCTGTCGTAATTCCTTTCAAGTGCCTAATTTTCAACCTTAAATTCTCCCGAGTTTTGGATATGACTACTTTGATATAAGAATTTACTCCGAACCTAAAACTTGTGGAGGCATATGCTTGATCCGAGTCTAGGTGATTGAGGGATGTGATATAAGGAAGTTGAGCTACTATTTATCTTATTCCTAGCGATACTAAGTTCTAGAGATTTATCTTATAAAAAACTCAAAACCTTACATGATGAGCTCTTGTATGATAAAGTTTGAATTCCTACCAAAGCCATATATGACATACATTTAGAATAAGAAACCTTTGCTCATTTATGTTGCTTGTTTTGCATTGAGTTTAGTCAACCTTTGTTGTATACCTTAGAGAGCCTTGTCATGCTTTTAAAATCAAGATCACACACACACTCTACTTACATATACATTATTCCTACACTGGGAGTAAGCGCAATCATTTTCTACTTTCATCCAGAAAATGTTTTCTCCTACACTGGGAGTGAACACCCAAAAATAAACCCCATAGGATAAACCCCTGTTTAAATATTTAAAGTTCTTCATTGTTATCTCTCCAAATTATTATTGAAAGGATGCATGTGGCTATGCAAAAACAAGAGTATTGAAAGAGAGAAGGGAATAAAAGATGGACAAGTGTCCCAGCAATTAAAACAATGGGTATTAGATGCCCGCCTCCCTAAAAAAAGAAGAAGAAAAAGAGAGAGAAAAAAGAAGAAAGAATAAAGATAGCCCATGTTTTCCTATGAATGTTTTAAAGTTCCTAGAAAAGAGATTTATTTTCTAAGAACAAAAGTAGAAGTAGGATTAGCCACCATATATACACCTATCCACCATATTCCATACACATGCACATCTTGGTTTGATTGTATGACTTGACTCTCTTTGGATCCATTGTTTGACTTTACAATATATGCATTGTAAGTAGACTCATCCTTTCTTGTGCCACTCCTATGAGCTCCACTATAATCCTTAGTTGTAGGAGGACATAACATTATAATGCCTCAGTTAGATCCACAAATACTACATATATAAGAGACTTGAGGGTGTCATACAATTAAGCTCTGAGTTTTATTTCAAAAACTTACAAAAAAACTCCGGAATATTAGTTGAGTGAAGAATTTAAGACATAGTGCTTGACTTGATTGTTCTATCTTTCAATTGTCCAAGACCTATGTGAAAGTTGAAAATCTCCATAGCTACAGGTAAAATGAGTAAGTTTGAAAGCTAGAGCGGTTTTGTCTAATCCAGAGGAGTATTTCTGTTTGAAAGCATGTGTATCTTTGAGGAGTGAAAGCATTGTAGCAACTCCTGATCCAAGTTTATTAGTAATTAGGCTTTACTCAGGGACTGGCAAAGGGTAAGCTTGGGGGTGTTGTTGATGGTCATTAAGTACCAAATATAACCATAAACTTTTGCATAAATTGATATAAAATAAATTGCAAAGCATAGTTGTAGATTTTGATTCTAACGAGTTCCACGAGTTTTAGTGTTCTCACTTGTTTTGTAGGAGTTTGCAGCTTTTCATCAAATAAAAGTATCTCAATTAAGGAATTATACTGCACCATTGTGACGGGCTCGTCAAGACGATCGAAACGGACATATCATTTGCCATATTTGAAGCCCAGAATCAAAAGATATCAACTCCAGATCGAAACATGCGCCATTGGGCCCTAAAAGGAGCAAGATGACACACAAACTAAGCTGGACCCAAATGGATTTGGGCCCAGGCCGGCCGGCATGGGCCAAAGGGCCGGCCGGCACCCCCCAAAGCCCGCTCACGTCCGTCTTCTGGAAGCTTCTTCCACCGCCTCTTGGGATGCATCTCCACCGTACCTTAAGTCGGTTTGATCCAACGATCGTTGTTTCTCCCACCGGGCTATAAATACAGGGCCAGAGCCCCCATCCTGAAACCCTAATTCATTTGTAATCTCTGAGAGGGGTCCCTCGAATGGATCAACCTCTCTAGGATTTAGACTTTTAGATAATAGTGAGATAGAGAGTGAGGGAAGAGTTCGGAGGAGGTGCCGGCCTGTCGGTGCTCCCTCTACGACTTGTACTTTCAAATGATTCAAGTTCTTCATGAGTTTGTCTTGAGATTTCTCTGGTAATCATCTTTTGATCTAAGTTTACTTTGTTTATATTGTTCATCCGGTTTGCGACTCTTTTGAGTGCTTTATTCTGTACTAGTCGGAGTAGAGTATTAATCATAGTGTAGGCGTGGTGCTTAGGCTAGGGTTAATCATGAATGTCTCCTAATCTTCCGGATCGGTGGTAGATCGTAGGTGTGATGGACCTATTGAGTCCTCGTAGTCCACCTCCCGTTGATAGGTTTGGCGGGGACGCGGTTATCGAGTAGGCGAGGTTTCGTACTCAATCTGCTCTAAATAATGTCCTGAAGTTGAATAGTAGAAGACATAGATTACCCAAAGTTAGAAGAAGAGAATCATAGTTATCCTCTCTATACTCCTGTTATCATCAACATAGATTGCTATTATCATCAACATATAATCCTATTATCATCAACCTACTATACTCTTATTATCATCAATATAGATCGCTATTATCAACCATCTTAAACCTTAGCTTAGTGTCTACCTTAGTATAATCTCTCTCTTTCTACTTTCATCTTTAGCCACCTCTAGTTGAGTTAGACCGTAGTTAATCACACACGTTTCCTTGTGGATACGATATTTAAAACCTCCGGGTGAAGTGCTATAACGGTATTATATCTGTGCGCTTGTGGATAGTTATATTTTCTTGTGTGCATTTAATTAATACCAACAGAGAGATCAAACTGTTGCCCCTTCTCCATGCCGGTCGTGGTCGGCCGTGCCGACGAGGCTAAGATCCGTCAGACCTTCCTCCTCACAGTTCATTCCCGATGAGCGATTCCCCCTAGCGCGACACCTTCTAAGCTGCTTTGTTCATATATAAGGGGTGCACATGCACCCAGAAAGCAAGTGCAACCTCCTCTAGATCGCTCTAACTTCACCATTGTACAATGGTTGAGTAGCCCAATCAACCAAACTTGCCATCTTGTCTCCTAGCTGAAGAAGACATGAGAGCGCAGATGTAGGGTGGATGCCCTAGTGGTGGCAGCATGTTTGCCCATCCTTTGGTTTAGCCGAAGGACATAATAGTCATCCATGTCATGGTGTGTTGTTGTTCTGGTCCTCAGCCAATTGGGTATATTATCCATTTTTCTCCTCATCTACAAATACATGTTACATTCCTCTACCTCTCAGTTGCCACACTCAATCGCCACAAATTCGGTGAAGTTGCACTCAATTCTAGTTAGGATTACTTGGACAAGTATTCTCCGATCCTTTGGCTCAATTGCCAACATTTTGTGTGTTTTTAGCCTTGGATGCTGCTTATAAGTTTTATGTTCATTGAATGGATATGAAGACATCATTTCTAAATGGAGAGCTAGAAGAAGAAATTTATATGTAGTATAACCAGAGGGAGTTGTTAAAAGACAACATAGCAAAGCTTATCACTTGATAAATCCTTATATGGACGTAAACAATCTCCCAAACGATGGCATAAGAAGTTTGATAATACGTTGACTGTTGTTGGCTGTTGTATGAATGAAGCTAACAAGTATGTGTATTATCTACCGGCCGGGGCGCAAAAGTGTCTATCATGTGTTCATACATTGATGGCATATTATTGTTTGTAACCAATGCAACTTGGAGATGAAAACATTCCTCTCCAAGAACTTTGATTTGAAGTACTTAGGTGAAGCTGATGTACGTAACATGAAAACTCAAACTAGTAAAAGGTGAAGATGGTACATTTAATCTAATGCAATCCCCATATATATGTGGAGAAAGCCCTTACTAGGCTTAAACATATGTACTGTAAACACAGTTTCACACCTTATGATCCATCTTACAAGCGTTGTAAAAATGTGAGCCCAAGGACGGGGGACTATGGGAGCACGTACGTCGCCGTAACTGGGTTGCATTGTCAACATCTCGTGCCGATCGATGCCAGCAGTAATTATGGCGTGCAGTGCAGTAGTTGCAGTAACGGTACTAGCTAGCAGGAGTATATATTATGTAGAAAAACAAGCATGTTGACACAGTTTACTAATCCTATACTCCCTCCGTATTCAAAAAACTGGACGTTCTGAGCTTCCTTCGTGATTTTACTAAAGCTGACGTTCTGTGCTCACCTTTTCACTAATGGACGCAATTACCCCTGATCCAAACACCGCGGGAGTCCATTGCGCCGCGCCGCCGCCCACATTTAAGCACGCATGCCTTCTCGTAACATGTCCGCATTCATTGCTCGTCTTCTCCCATAGGCCGTAAGCACACGCTTCATAAAAAATCAAGCCTCCAGCAAAAAAGGTCGGCCGCCAGGGGTCGACCTCGGCTCGGCATCCTCCGGCCTCCACGCACTAGCCAGTGCGGCGACGTTACTTTCTCGTATGGGGTGCGCCCGCAAACATATTTATTAGGGGTAGAGATGGAAAACTAACCCCTAATTAATCACTCCTTGGTTACCACAATTATGTCCTAAACGTCAGGTTTTTTGAATATGGAGGGAGTACTGTACTCGTCGTACTCCGTAGCTTGTTTGTTAACATCCTCTGGCATAGCCCGCGCGCAAGTGCAACAAGGTATGTGCATTTAATGATGTATTGTCTGCTTGTCGGCCTGTACATGGTCCGGTCAAATAGGTTTTTGGGTAAAAACCAACCCAGACCATAGAAGACGTTGGATCACGGTTTGAAACCCACGGGTTATTCGGGTTTCACGGTTTGGAGTTGGGCGAGCTACTGCCCCGTACGCCGGCGACCAGGCAATGCGCACCTGCTTCCCGTGGTCGCCAAATACTGCAGCTGCAGTTGTGCGGCAGGCTGTCACGGAGGCACCCGTGCGCATGGGGTCGGCGCCGTCGAGGAGCGTCGCGTCGCGCCATAGATGGAGTTCCCCAGGTACTTGTTGTTGGCCGCCGCCGCCTCGTTGCAGTGCATATCGTAGCATGCTACTAGCAAGGCAGCAAGTCCACAAAGAACAAAGACTCCATGCTAGCTATCGTTGTTCGCCGGATTTAGCCCAGGAGTGCCGGCGCCGCCAAAGACCAGGGGTCTCACCACAACGGAGATGATGATGCTACCCATGGACTATGGAGTGGTCGACGAGCTCAACTGACCTCATAGCCTCTGCGCCGGCTTCCGCGCCTACGGCTCCGGGGATTACGATAGACGAAAGGGTCAAGAAGAAGCTCGCTGGCGCCGCCGCCGGCGGCGGGCGGCGGCCGTGGAGGCAGTGCAAGGGACGGCGGCGGCCGTAGCGGCAGTGCAAGGGACGGCGGCTGCCAATGCGGAGGACCGTGTGCTCACCGCCTCAAAGGTCCTCGACGACCGTATGCTCAACCATCACCTTCAGAGTCCACACCCGCACCACCATGTACGGCGAGCTCCACGATGAAGGCGACCTGAGCGGGTTAGACGGTCATAACCCGATGCAAACCAGCCCATTGTGGCTTTCAGATACGGTTTCGTTGTGGGTCGGTTTCTGGGTTGGCCCGGATTGAGACCGGCCCATGTACAGGGCCATCTGCTTGTGTGTGTTTCTACGTTCGTCACCCTCGCGTGCGTCCTCTCTTCCTCGATCCGGTCTAGTCAATCACCAGCCACCGCAACGTTTCTTTCTCTGCCGCCATGCATGCCGCCATTGCACCAATCTCATCCTAGCCATAGCAGCTACCTACTCCATTTGGTTGACCCGGCCCCTTATTATTATGTGTTCCTGGTGAAGAATCAGATCGCGAGGGCACTGCACCTAGTATACAGTAATTAATTTTGTAAAGAAGGGATCAGAACACACAAATCTCGGTACGGTTTCTGATGCCGTGCAGTGCAAGCGGCCGTTAAAAACTAGGGCAACCAGTGACCCTACGACCTATCGATAAAATAGCTATACTCCTACTAGAGTATATTGACCAAATGCATGACTCATCACCAGTCGGTCTCGATTCTATACTCATCTTTTTATTTGTGATGGCTCCATCAGTATCGATCGACCGCAGTTTCTCTGTCAATTTCAGGACATGGATCCGGTCATATAAATCGGCTGATAAAATAAATTGATTAATTTAATATAAAAAAATATTATTTAAATAGTTGATAAGTTCGACTAATAAGACAAATAAAATATATCCGTGGAGGCATGCGATAATGCACACATCCGACGTACGGCAGCACAAGATCAGTAGCCTTACTAGCGACGTACCTACGTACTCCACCCCTCGCCGGTCGCCGCCGCTGTGTTAGTTCGTGCCGCAGCTTGCAGTATTCTGCCTCAATCGCTTGGCTCCCGCATGTACAAGTTCTTGCCTTCTTGACCTTTGCAATTACCATTACGTAGTACATAGTACATACTAAGCTTTAACGTCGAAAATTGTTAAATTGTCTTCTTTCTAGAGATTTTCCGGCTCACAAGTATCACCAGATTTCCCTCACGTACTGGTCTCCCTACTTCCCTAGCACACTGCAAAGGGGCAAGATAGGATAGCTGGAGCATCTTCAAGAATTTACTATATTTCAATTAGCAAATTTTATATTTTGCCAACTCCTAAAACAATATGCCAAGTAAAAAAATAGGCCATCTCTAATAGTATGCTATTTTGTACTAACTCCATCTTAAATTATAGTTCACTTGACGTTTTCAACCTCAAGTTTAACCACTCGTCTTATTCAAAAAATTGTGCAAAATTTTATTTCTTTGTTGTGGCTTGCTTTACGAATAAAAGTTCTTAAAAATAACATAAATTTGACCATGTTTATATAAATTTTTTAAATAAGACAAGCAATCAAACTTGAGATAAAAATGTCAAACAAACTATAATCTGAGACTGAAGAAGTCCTTGGCAAAAAGGCATAAAGAAGGCCCACAAGACATTTTTTTTCTAGTGTCTTTCTGTTTCACACGCGGAATCAGCGATGGCAAGCCGTATACGTGCACGTATATTTGCGCGCTAGGAGGAGAGATATGTCAAGTTGTTATTTTTTATCAAGTTAGGATACCAAATTGTTGAAGCCTATTTTTTTTCTTATTTTACCAAAATTATATGGATGCCAAGTTGAGATACCGAAGAAAATGAATTTTGCCATAGCCATGTGTAATTCTAATCAGCAACAAACTAAAGCTAAAAACGTTGGCTACTCTATCGCATCGTCGTGAAGGCGACGGTACTAGCTAGTCCTGGCTACCGGCGGCCATGCCGCCCCGCCGCTTGGCCACGCGGTCAATGACCGCCTCTAACGACAAATCGAACGCGTCCGTGAAATCGACACGCCTGGACGTCGGGTCAGCGTACACCAGCCTCGGGATGAGCCGGATCACCTCCTCGCGCATGGCCTTCACCGCCGCCGGCGAGATGTTGCTGAGCGTCTCCTCGATGCTCACGTTCCGGTCTCTCACGTCGGTGTGCATGATGAGCACGGAGTAGCTGTTGGGGTCCTTAGGGAGGTGCGCCGTGTACTGCCAGTACGCCGAGCCCGGGTGGAAGAACACGGGGATGCAGCCGGCCAGGATGGCGTCGAACGTGGACCGCCGCGTCAGCGTGTCGCCGCGCGGCTGGAGGCAGAAGATCGAGCTCTCGAACAAGCGCATGACGCCGCCCGGCGAGCTGCAGTTGGCGCCGGCGTCGGGGCCGAAGCCGCAGTGGAAGAGCCTGCAGCGGCTCGACGCGCCGCACTGCTGGATGATCTCCGCGCGGATGGTCTCGGTCTTCCCCGGGCGTGCCCCGCCGGCGAAGGAGAAGAGCCACGTCCGCTCCGTGCTGCGCACCTTCTCCTGCCAGGCGACGACGTCGGCCGCTGTCTCGGGGTGGAAGTACGTTGGGTAGGGGACGGCCAAATTGCGGCGCTGCTTAGGTTTCCAGTGGTTCGTCTCAGGACCAGCGCCGTCATGTTCTCGACGGCCGGGAAGTTGAGGAACCTGTTGCCCCAGTCGCGGTCGAGGTCGGAGTTCCGGGCGAAGTCCACCGCGGTCCGGCCAGCCACCAAGAAGTGGTCGCGGCCGCCCATGGCGCGCCACTCCGGGCGCCCCGCCAGCCACGCCACGAGGTCGATACCGAGCGCGTCCCGCAGCGACGTGCTGTTCCACTGGTACCTCCCGCCGTCCAGTGCGGCGTAGAAGGGCACGTAGACGGCGGCGGCGAGGGCCGGGTTGTCGGTGAGGCACTCGTAGCGCTTCATCCGGCCGTGGAAGATGATGTCGAGCGAGAACTGGTCGGTGTCGTACCAGCCGCGGCCGGAGAAGGCGCCACCCTCGTCGCCCATCGCCGGGCCCATGCCGGTGTTGACCATGTACGGGCACATGTCCATCCAAATCTGGAGGGTCCTGCAGTCGCGGACCAGGTCGTCGTTGAAGCGCGTCGGCAGGTCGTACATGTAGACGTACCGTCCGCGGCAACGGTCGTCGGCCAGCACCGCCGGTGGCGGCGGCGGAGCGGGCGCCTGGCCGTGTCCGGCGTGCTGATGATGCTCGGGTCGTGCTGGGCTCTGGCCACCGGTGATGCTGGGCAGCTGGGGTAGCGAGAACGATGAGGGCTTCAACAGGACGGACGCCAAGCCGCCATCGCCATTTTGCATGTAGTACATCACCAAGGCCCAGAAGGCGGTGGAGATCATGGCGATGTAGACTATCCGGGACGGCTGGAGCACGGCCGGCCAGGTGCCGCCGCCGTCGGGCTGCTTGTCAGTGCCCTCGCCGGCATGCGTATCTTTCTGGTTCTGGATGTTTACTTGGAACTCGAAGGTGGTGGGCTTCATCGGTTTGCATGCAACACTACTACTAGCTGCGCTCTAGAGCGTTGCTCGCAGCAGATGTGTGCAGATAGGCTAGGAGTGCAGCACCACAAATAAGTAGCCGTTCTCGACTATTCCCAAGGTCTACCCTAACCTCATGTTTAGTTTAATTTGTTTGATTTGCTACGGCTTTTACTGCACACTCGTCTTGGGTGCCCACGTGGCTTTCTTTAACACCACTGCTGTATTAGTAGCATAGTAAATGTTAGAAGCTTGACTATTTCAAAGCGTTGGGTTTCATGTTTCGATAGATTATTCAATTACGAAGGATGATCGATCGATCGCTCTGTTTCGTTGGCAAAAATTGTAGCTAGTCAAACGGAAGGTTGCTAGCTGCACAGCGTCGTTTGGACGTATAACTTCTCCCGAGGAATTAATGAAGCCCATTTATCAAGAAATAGATGAGAGAAGCCTGCTCTATAAATAATCTCACTTGTGTCTCTCATAATTTTTTTGTTCTTGTGTCTAGCTGGTTGTAAGTCTCGATATTTAGTTTTTTTGTAGCCTCCTATATTATACTTGCTCCATGGACATGGTTTACACCACGCTGCACAAAAGGTATTAGAGATGGTCATATTTAGTTTTTAGAAATGGAGAGATCCAGCACAATATCATCATTAATTAGAAACACCAATGACGGGCGAGAATGCCCACCCCCATAAACAAGAAAATATAGCCCCTAGTAGTCGAACCACCGCCAAGGCTGGCTCTAACCTCACTCTAAGCCCTCCTCTGATACTACTCCAAGCCTTCCGACCTTCCTTGTTAGCCTTCTTTGCCTGTGTCATTGCCGCCTCTAAAGGAGATCTACCGCCACCATTGTCCCCATCGAAGCATAGTCCATCCGAGGCTAGCGTCTCAAAGCCCCATAGATCCAAGTAAAGAGGAAGACAAAGTGAGGGATCTAAGAGGAGAAGAATAGAGAGAGACGAGAAGAGAGGTTCACCACCTGAGGAAGATGACCATTGTCACTGCTGGCCGCAGGAAGATGGGTGGATGCTCTCCATTCTTACATCTCGACACTCCTTTTCATGGATGGAGGGAGGAAGGAGATGCTCAGATTTAGAAACCTCCACACTCGCCTAAGGCTTGGATGGAGACAAAGGAGCTGGATAAAGGTGAAGGAGCCACTGTTGCAAGCTTGGAGATGCGGTTGGGACCTGTGTGGAGCCTTTATGCTTGTTGCATGTGGCTCCGTGGACAGGAAGGACCCAATGCTGCATGTTTGAAGTGTAGCACGGGAAATGAGAGAAAGAGTGTCACATACAAAAGAAGGCAGCTCACTAGTGTGGCTTTAGAGCTAGGGCTGGATATCGAACTAGCTCAACTCAGCTCGGTCTCACTCCTTAGTATAATGAGCTAGCTTGGCTCGGCTCGGTAATTGGCTTGAGCTACCTCGTTTGGCTCTCGAGCCACAAGGAAGAAAGAGGGCACCTAAATTCGACACGCAGTTTCTGTCCCGCTACCCGTTAACCTTGCCGTCGAACCTAGCCTCCATTGCCATTGGCCCCTTTTGCACCATCGTCGGCCCCTTCTTTAGGTCTAGCAAGGCCAGATCGGCCAGGCCTCCACCATGCCGATTGTACCGGTGCCCCTTCTCGACGCGACCTCCACCCCAACGGGCGTTCCCTTTCCTAGTTGGCTTTTCTCTCCGAGCAGCTCCCCCCGCGTGACACCTTCTATAGTGGTCCTCCGATCCTCCTCCCCTCTCCAGTGGCAGCCTCCTTCCGACGACCGAGTGTTGGTTAGTGATGACAAAAAAGAGATGGTAGGTGGGTCCCATTTGTCATTGATTGCTATAATAAATTTGAAAGCCATAGTTCGGGCAGTAGTAATGCAATTGAAAGCAGAAATAGATGATACTGGAATGGGTGGCTACCTAAACATGAAATAGGGCGTTTGTTTTAAGTAGTATTACCAGTGATGCTCTGATTGGAAGTCCACAGCAATCCGTGTATGCTCGTGACATCTGGAAGTGGCCACCCACTCGAGCAGCTTCTGTCCTCAGGTTACAGGAGAACCCAATTCCGGCAGACGGATAATCTCCGGTCGTTTTGCTTCCAACTGTTTTCATGAATTTCCCTTCAAAATCGGCTAATGATGTTTAATTTCTTCTCACACTCAAAAGCATCTCTGATCTAAGAACACCATATTCCATCCGTCCTAGAATTCTTGTCGTTTTTCTTCCCGAGAAACAACTGCTGGTATTTTTAAAAAAATAATAAGTATCATCAATCAGTATCATCAGAAAGATCTTGAATCTACTGTTTTAACAAATTTATTTTAGAGATATAAATATTACACGTATTTTCTATAAATCGAGTCAAACTTATGGCACACACCTAAAGCGACAAGAATTATGGGATGGAGCGAGTATCACCCTGCCGAAGGGCACTGAAATAGCAGATGATCAATGGCCTATTCTTTTTCACATGATTTGCAGTTCTTAGAATTTCAGGGCACTGATCTGTGATGGCAAATCGTCTAGGGAAATATTAGAATTTCTGTAGTAACTTTGGTCTTGCAAATGTTGGCTGCCGCCCTGCCAGATAGGGTCAGCATCCGTGGTATGCTGGGGGCGTTTGGTTCTTTTGCCAGGGCTGGCCTCGCCTAGCCCAGCGAGCAGCTGTCCGTTTGGTTGGGCAGCGAGCATCTTCAGTTTCTGCGCTAGACATGCCAACTAGAGTCAGCTAAAACCTCTCTCCACTGCTGGCGAGGCGAGGGAAGGAGAGGAGAGGAGAGGCAAGGCTGGTCGGCAAAGTAAACAAACGTCCCCGCTATCTCCAATCTCCAACTTCTACTGAAGCTCGCACACAGCCTCACAGAAGGCGGCAAATTCTAGGCCGGACGGACGGCAGAAGCTGGGCCAACTAGGAGGAGCAACCGGGCTGCGTGGCCCATACGTATAGGCATAGGTGTCAAGTGGGCTGAAGCGTGTGGACCGACTAAAACAATACTGTATTGGTTTTTTTGGTATAATATAATATATAAAGGGAAAGGAGGGAATATATATTTGCTTCTGTCTAATGGGCGGGTCATAGAACGTAGAGAACTGAAATTTCAGATTTTAGGCAAGTGTATATATAATGTAACTATATCAACATAACCAACCCTTTCGACCAACTAAACCTCGCCGAGGTAAACAAAAAAAAAAAAAAAAGAGGAATACCCAGGGCTGCTCCTAGTGCGCCAGTGCGCCACTACGCCGGTAGCCTGTAGCCATGTCGCACGTGCACTGGTACGCGATCCTAAACTGAAGAGACGGGTGCTGAAGAGACTCCCAGCGATCGAGGAAAGTTCACGTGACGTGGCAGAGCCCAGACGCCGACGGCCGAGGCCATTCCTCCTGTCCGGCCGGCCACCGACCGGTCCATCAGCGTCCGTCGCCGTCCCCTCGCCGCCACTTGGCCACCCGGTCAAGGACGACGTCCAGCGCAATGTCGAACGCGTCCTTGAAGCCTACCCGCGTCGACCTCGGGTCCGCGTACACCAGCCTCGGGATGAGCCGGATCACCTCCTCGCGCATCGCCTTGACGGCCGCCGCCGGGATCCTGGCGAGCGTGTCCTCGATGCTGACGTTCCGGCCCGTGACGTCGGTGTGCATGATGAGCACCGACCACCTCTCGGGCTCCACGGGGATGTGGTCCCCGTACTGCGTGTACGCCGAGTCCGGGTGGAAGAACACCGGGATGCACCCGGCCAGCACGGCGTCGAACGTGGACCGCCGCGTCGCCGTG
Source organism: Chrysopogon serrulatus (assembly GCA_015844335.1). Taxonomy (NCBI): domain Eukaryota; kingdom Viridiplantae; phylum Streptophyta; class Magnoliopsida; order Poales; family Poaceae; genus Chrysopogon; species Chrysopogon serrulatus. The sequence continues at coordinate 132,017 of JADLZL010002499.1, forward strand.
TCGCCGCGCGGCTGGAGGCAGAAGGTGGAGCTCTCGAAGACGCGCATCATGGCGCCCGGCGCCGCCTCGCACTGGGCCCCCTTCTTGCACCGGAACGTCCCGCAGCGGCTGGACGCGTCGCACTGCTGGATGATCTCGGCGCGGACGGTCTTGTTGCTCCCCGGCCGCGCCGCGCCGACGAAGGAGAAGAGCCACCGGCGCTTGAGCTTGCGCGCCTTCCGCTGCCAGGCGCGCACGTCGGCGGCCGTGGCCGGGTGGAAGTTGGTCGGGTACGGCACCGCGAGCGTGTTGGAGCGGTGCCACGGGTCGACCTCCAGGACGAGCGCCGTCATGTTGCGGGCGGCCGGGATGCGGAGCAGCTTGGTGCCCCAGTCGTCGTCGGCGTCGGTCTTCCTCAGGAAGTCCCAGCAGGTCCGGCCGGGCACCAGGAAGTGGTCGCGGCCGCCCGTGGCTCGCCACTCGGGGCGCCGCGCCAGCCACGCGAGGAGGTCGAGCGCCAGCGCGTCCCGCGTGGCGGTGGCGTTCCACAGGTACCGCCCGCCGTCCAGGCTGGCGTAGGCCGGCACGAAGACGGCGGCGGCGCGGGCCGGGTCGTCGGCGAGGCACTCGTACCGCCGCATCCGGCAGCGGAAGATGACGTCGAGCATGAACTGGTCGGTGGCGTACCAGCCGCGGCCCGGGAAGACGCCGCCCTCGTCGCCTAGCGCGCGGCCTAGGCCGCAGTTGGCCACGTACGGGCAGACGGACATCCACGGGCGGAGCGCGCGGCAGCCGCGGGCGACGTCGTCGTTGAAGCGCGGCGGCAGGCGGTACACGTAGATGTACCGCCCCGCGCAGCGGTCGTCCGCCGTCGACACGGTCCGGTTGCGCTCCGACGTCGTCGGCCGCGCCAGTGCTTGCCCGGCGAGCTCTGTCGGCGGGGACCTGCGCGAAGCAGTGGGGCGCCGCTGGCTGATGGTGACGCTGGACGTCAGCGGAAGAGGGAACGTCGACGGCGGGAACAGGATGGACGCCACGGCCCACAGAGTGGTGGCGATAACGACGAAGTAGCAGATCCGCGACGGCCAGAGCACGCCGCCATCAGGCTTGTTGTCGGCGGCGACGTCCTTCTGGAAGCTGAGCTCCAGAGTGGTGTTGGTGGTGGTGGGCTTCATTGGATGGCCGGTTTGCGAGTATCCGTTTGATTGCAGCCAGGCAAGGCCAAGCTGCGCACATCTCTCAAGCACCGCACCTCGTGTTAACTGTCAATCTGTCATTAACTAGCACAGGTGCGTGATTTATTTACGTGATTATTGCGGGTCTACTGTACCGGGTCGCGTGCTCGTGGGGATTTTTCTTGCAGCAACGGCGTACTGTACTGGCAAGTCAATCAGCTGGAGCCTGTGAAGATCGAGAGTCGTCAGTTTCCCGATTTTCCGCCCAAAAAATATTGAGAGCACAAGTATCAATCAAGAAAAAAAAAATACGTACTACAGAAAAGAAGAAGAGCGCGCACAGCTTTCGAGGGCTGCTAATCTGCAACTGCGCTAGTGCAGTGGTGCTGGTTGCCTGGGCCGGGTCCATAGAAAGCAGAGGCCAGAAGAGGGTCCCGCGGTCCAGCGAACCGGGTCCATTGTTCACGGGCCATGGCAGTCGGTGTGGTCGCATAAAGCCGGCAGAGGATTGGCACATGGCGTGCGTGCGTGCATCAGCGCTTCAGCAGCATCACTGCCTGTTTTGCGGTGACCGTTCCGCACGGCACCGCCACGCGGGAGAGCTACACGAACCAATCAGGGGGTCCGTCAGCCGGACGGACGCCCGGACACAGTCGAAATGTGGGCGCCCAGAAATTTGTAGTAGTTGCCAAAATTCGTACAGCAGTATACCAGTTTTTTTTTTATCACAGCCGTATACCAGTTTTATAACTGACCAACCAAAGTGTAATCTTTTCGGAAAAACGGACCAAAAGTGTTGGTTTTCGATTCACGCCAACAACACCTGCCATGCCCAAAACTCGCATTGGGCTTCTTGTTCCAGTTCCATCCAGGTCGCGTGCTCACACCGAACAGGACACACATTTTTCAGCCCCATTGGCGGCTGATTCGTTTGCCAACATTTGGACAAAAGGGCTTGGCAGGCTGGCATGTTTAGCACACCGAAAATAAGTCGTGGTATGAACCGCAAATTGATATATATATTTAAAGATATAACAGTGCGGATATTTTTTTATCTTTCGACAAAGAAAGATTAGATAGTTCTTTTTAAACATGGTACATAAATTCTTGCTCACATACATGCATTGTTGCGTGCATTGTTGGGGGCGGTGAAACAATTTTTCACTGCGTGTATGCCTGAAAGGGTAAATGATACTTCAAAAGTATTGACCCCAAAGAAACACACAGCCTATGAGTTTGATGGAATATAGACCCATACATAAGCTTATGTAATGTTGTATACAAGATTGTATCGAAGTGTCGCGTGAACAGATTGAGGCCATGGCTCAATGGCTTAATTTTTTAGAACCAAAACGCGTTTATACCATGTCGGTTGACGCAACAATGCAATAATATTGTTTGAATGTCTACAACTATGCAACATTGTTAGTCAAAAGGGAACATGAACTAGGCTTATAAATTGGATCTAGCCAAAGCGCATGACAAAGTGGATCGGGGTTTCATATAGCAATTAGGTATAGTGGATTGACCGTAGTTGCGGTGAACTCTTTCAACCCTTTCTCAGTCACGAGATCTATATCATGATGACCTGTTCTCTTTTATTTGCTGATGATTCTCTTTTATTTTAAAGGCTAATGTTGGGGAGGCACAAAACATTAAAGGACTGCTAATGGATATTTTGAAGAAAAAAAGGCTCTAGACAACTTATCAACATGGAAAAAACTTGATCCTTTTGTCAAATAACACATATGAAGAGACAAAAATGCTCAAAGGAATCCTACAAGTACAGAAGGAAGCCTTCGAGCTACAATACCTTGGGCTCCCAATGCCAGAAGGAAGAATTAAAAGAAAGGCCTTCCAATCAATTGAGTGCCCAATGGTAGAAGGAAGAATTCACTTCTCCGCTGCTGCACAGAAAAAAAATCTCATCAAACCCATTGCACAGGCCCTACTAGTCTACTTCATGGGAGTTTTAAACTGAGGCCTTGTTCAGATCGAAAGTTTCTGCAATCTGAGCAACTGTAGCACTTTCGTTGTATTTGGTAAATATTGTCCAATCATGGCCCAACTAGGCTTAAAAGATTCGTCTCGTGATTTACAACAAAACTGTGTAATTAGTTATTTTTTACTAACATTTAATGCTTCATACATACGGGTAGAAATTAATGTGATGGAGAGAGAGTGAAAAAATTGCAACTTGCAGGGAAACTAAACAAGGCCTGAGTGTAGGATTTTGTGAAGAATTTATGAGGAAAATAAGATGGAACTGGTAGGGAGCAGAAAGAGGGTTCGAAAGACTCACCGGTGTGCATGGGAGACGCTGATCAAAACAAAATCTAAAGAAGGGATGGGCTTTCATGATCTATATATTGTTAACCAAGCTTTACTAGCAAGACAACCTTTCCCTGCAAAAGCAAAACTTGCATAAACACTAACCCCTATTTGATATTCTTTTTAATATTCAAAATTTTCTTGGGAAATAAATACAAATATGGATAATTTTTCAAACCAAAACAAATAGGATATCAAATACAAATACAAATAGTTTTTTAGTACCACTCTTTTTTATAATATAGATTCGAACAATATTCGTGATGGACATTATTTGCACCTATAACTCATCACTTATTCGATAATGCGCTTATTCGTATTCGTAACTAAAGACAATCCGCATCGATTTGTATATACTAGCTATTTATATTCAATTCTGAATCTGAAAAAAATATGATAAAAATATCAGATTTTACAAAAAAGATTCCTATTTGAATCGTCTACACCCCTGATTTTGGGCTATGGACTTAAATGGTTTTTTCCAGATTTTAAAATCCATTTTGGGCCAAACATCTTAACCAAAAACTCAAATACCATATTCTTTCTGGAAATAAAATATAGTTTTAGAACTACAAAGGCTATAATAGCAGGCCAGATCGAAACAAATTGGATTGTGCATAACTTTTATGTTCAAATAAAAATATAGTTCTAGAACTACAAAGTTATTCGTTTTTTTTTAATTTACAAGCAAGAGCCAAATCGGATGGTCACCGCTGCAGGGTGCGCCGACACGTTGTGGAAGAACACGGGGATACACCCGGCGACCAATGCGCCAGCGGCCACTCCGGAGCCAGCGCGCCAGGTCCCGGGCGTCCCTCCCGCGCTGCTTTGTCGTCACCGCCGCCGGCCCCGCAGTGCGCGGCGAAGTCGAAGCCGGCGTAGAACGGGATGAACAGGGGGGCCGCCGCGGGACGGCTCACGGCTGGATGGTTAGGCACTCGTACCGACGCATGCCGGCGTGGAAGAAGATGGCGTCCCGCGCGAACTGGCGAGCGAGTGGCGTACCAGCCGTGTTCTAGCCCGTAAGCGCATGCAGTGTCTCCGCGGACGCCATCATCGAGAGGCCGCCGTTGCTCACGTGATCGCCCATGTCCGGCCGCCGGCCGGCCACCAGTCGCGCCGCATCCGCGGAGGATGTCGTCGTTGAACCGCGACGGCAACGGCATGCCGGGCCACCGGCCAGCCACCTTCCTCGGCACGGATCAGCTCCATGCACCGGCTGCACTCTCACGGTCGGTCCAAATCCGAGGCCGCTGATACCGTGGCCTGGGTTGGCACGATGCGCAAGTTTAATTTGTGCGGAGGCGTGAGAAGATCGCGAGGACCAGAACAACGCAGTTACTGCCAGGAGGAAGCGGAGGTGGGGAATGACGGTGGAGCTGGCCTTCTCCATGTTGTAATTCATTAATCCTTAATCAGGATCTTAATAATTAGCCTACACAAGAACATACCATTGAACTAAGCTGTTGATCGCACTTAATTTAGCACTTACCTTTAGATCAGAGATGCTCATTAGAGCCGCCGATGTCCTCGTCTCTGCCTGATGCAAGCAGTGTAGTGTCCAAGTAGATTAGTGGTGGAGCCGTGGAGGACGCCGTCACCATGAGATCTTGAGAGCGACACCGATCAGCCAACCTTGATCTGTATCTTAGACCAACCTTCACCGAAGGTATGGATGCCCTTACCTGTAGCTGGGTGGCCTAGGACCTGGCCGTTTGCATGGTGGTTATTAGGCCCTTCTGGTGACTTGGTCTTCATTGACCACCTGAGAGATCAACTCACTCCCATTCCCTTGGCTAACAACACGTGTCCGGTTTTCGTCTTCGGAAGCATGGCAAGCAAGACAACAGCATGGAACGCAACAACGTAGCTTTGCTACTATGGTTCACGCGACACGCACGCAAGTGGACTTCGAGATCCCCGTCTTTTTACGCAAGCCAAATTGCGGATATCTGCATAGATCAAACCGATGGGCTGCCGGCAGAACAGAACATGAACACCCATCAGCCCACGGCCCACGTCAATAGGCTGCCAGCCGATTCCTAATGGTTCATCAGTATCGAATTGAAATCACATCCACCACTTTCCCCCCGCATTGCCATCGACGAAAGCTCGGCCATCGCGATAAAGGTGACGACAAGGCAAATCGACGGCGAGGGCAGCTCGTGCTTGTCGGTTCAGGCAGGGCACGGTGGAGCTGCTTGGGCCACTGGCCACTGAGTGGTGATAGGCATGAGGAGGCTACTGCGCATGGGGAAACGGTTAGCTCATCATATTACAGTGAGCCTTATTAATCGATTTTTATAAAATATATATTTTTTATAAGGAGAGACTGTACCAGATTACTCCCTTTGGTCCATTTTATCATTACGGCTTAGACCGACACGGTCTTCTAAAATACACTTTGACCATTCATTTACTTTATATTATATTATTTATGATTATAAATTTATAATAAAAAATATACTATACTTCCTTACAAATCTAATTACATAAAGTCTATATTATAATAGTTAAAAGTTATTAGCCTAATTGTTAGTCAAAATTTTTAAAGTTTGAATTTTGATATACGTGTGTGCCAGATAAAATGGACTGGAGAGAGTACGTAATTGTGAAAGGAGATAACTTGAGGGGCGGCTGCGCTGGGGAGACGGTGTGCTCATCATGTTGGACTGAACCGCAGTAATCGGGCGCGGAGACTTTCGGGGTGTTCGGCTCGTGATATAAGCCGAGTGATAAGATAAGTCGACTGGTTTGGTGTGAGAAAAATACTGTTCGAATGACAGATAAGCCCGGTTGATAAGACGAGCGAACGAGCTAAAGTATGGAACACGGACACGTGGATCCGGTCGGCTAAGCTAGACCAAATAGGTGGGGGTGCACAACTTCATCATAAATATAGCGACTCATGTGATGTGATGTTCAAATAAGTAGCATAACTAACTCACAATTTTTAACATCAAAATTCAACTTCCAACGATGACAATGTGATTTTAGCCAAAACAAAGTAAATTGGTAGGGGCCAAGGCGATAACACTCACTGTTTATAACAAAATAAAGATGAAATTGATCACTACAAGTATAGTGATTGAATGAATGCCAAAACGATGAACAAAAATGTCCCATATAGCATTTTGAATTGTGATCCAGCCTAAAGAAAAATGAACAAATAGGTAAATTATTTAGCAAAGTAAATGTAAAATTATCAATTGAAAGTATATTACCTCTTAGAGATCATATTTACGCTCTTTTCCTTCCATGGTCATGAAACGACGAACCCTTTGTCTCATTGCTAACTTTCTTCATTTCTTCTTTCTCTATGTAGCAAATAAGTCTATGACTCAAGTGTTGATCACCCATGCGAAACAATCTTCATTCCCGAAAAACATCTCTCAACTGTCGCTGTGGCGACAGGCAATACTAGCACAAGCTTCAAAAGTCGATAGACCAATCTATACAAACGATATTTCTCAGTCTCTACCGTTTTTTGAGAGAGCTCACCAATGGTGGTTATGTTGGAGAATCTAATATCTTCTCTCACATCAGCAATATAAAGACAAAGGTCATGGCTAAGATCCCTCAAATCATCATTGGTGAAATCATCAGGATATAGTTTGGCTAAGCTCATCAAAGTATCAACATCAAAAGCATGAAATGAGTCTCTTGGATTGAAAGCGGCTGAGAAAACAAGCAATTGAGAGGTTGTCTCGCTAAAGCGGCTATCAAGCTCTTGAACTAACCAATCAATAACATCATTAAAACAATCCACTGCGTAGTGATGCTTGTTTGTTATTCCTAATTTTTTCCTAGGTTGTCGGGGATCAACATATGTACTTTCCATTTCCACTCTATCAATTTCATGCAAGTCACAAAACTCATTCACTTCATCTAATAATTTCTCCCAACCATCTCTTCTAAGATCATCCAAATGGAGTCTAGTTGATTTCAAACATCCAATGGCATTTACAATGTCTTGATCCTTGCGTTGCAATGCTAATGACAATGTATTTGTGGCAGTCAATGTAGTCAACATGAGATGCAAATAAAAGGCAAAGTCAAAAGAGTGGAAATATACCAGAAGATTTGATGCTTGATCTCTATTCTTCCAATCTCTATCATCCTTTTCAACAACCTTTAGCACTTGAACTATTGTAAGAAACATGTTGAATAAATTTTTAGAGTTTTATAATGAGAACTCCACCTAGTATCTCCAGGTCTTTGAAGACATTGCTCTTGATTTAACCCAGTCCCGGTCTCAAGTTGCCCATGCTTGTTTCACTTGTTCATGATTGATATCTCTAATTAGATCTCTTCTCTTAGCTGACCCACCCACCACATTTAGTAAGATAGAAATCATGTTCAAAAAATTGCTTACACCCTTATGTTTTCTCATGGTTGCCACAATGACTAACTGAAGTTGATGAGCAAAGCAATACACATAATAAGCTGTTTTACTATCTCTCATGATCAGTGACTTGAGGTGGGAAGAAGTTGTTTCAGTCACATGCACAAGGCCAACAAACCTCTCTTTGACAATCCCAAATTTGTCAACATACCCACAGCCATTTGTTCCTTGCAAGAAACATCTCTTGACTCATCAACTAGCAAGCAAAAGACATCATCCCCAAGTTCTTGAAGGATAGACTGTACAATCTCACTTGCAAAACATTCAACAATGTCCCTCTGAATTTCAGGAGCAAGCAAGCAACTATTCTTTGTAGCATGTGTAGTCACAGCTTTGCGTGACACTGGATCATGTTCTACTAAGCAATCATAGAACTCCTTGAAGTTCCCTCTATTATAGGATTCTTTTGACTCATCATGGCCACGAAAAGGCAATCCTTGCTTCAACAATAGTCTAGCTGTATCAATGGACCCATTCAACCAAGTAAAATAGGCCTTCTTACCAAGTTCACTGATCTGATTGTAAGCAACATCTATGTGTTGCTTTCTTTGTAACAAAGCATCACACTTCTTCATTGCATTATAGTGTAAGCCACCAACCTCACCAACATGTGACCTTAGCCTTTCTTTCTTATGATAACCATTCCAACCATTAACCACAAATGCATCATACCCTGCATCTTTCTTTTCTCTAAACAAGAAACAATAAAAGCAATATGCTCTATCCTTTGCCTCACTGTACTCAAGCCAAGGACCAAACTCATCAAACCATTCTGGAATAAATCTTCTCGCCTTCTCTTTCTCTCCAATTTGTGTAATAGGAAAATTGCATGTGCGAGGCTGGCAAGGTCCATTCTCCAAGTACTTTCTTCTCACCTTTTCTCTTAGGTTCGGATGATAAGAATCAATTTCTTTCCTCAAGCCGAGACCATATTTAATCTCCTCATCCCAACTAATATCATCTAGAGATGAAATTCCGCTACCATCGATCGGGTCTCGCGCTTTTCGTTTATAATACCTATCCATAATTACATATAATTCATTCGTTCTTAATCAAATTCCAATTCACAATAATTTCATCGAGGATGAACTGAAACTTAAGAATAATTGACTATACACTCACTCAGCAGGGTGCGGATGCCGGACACGGACGGGCGGACTGCTTCATGGAGTGCCAGAGGCCAGAGCTGTGGAGCGTTAGAGCGGAGTGACGAACGGCGTCGCTGCCTTGCCGGCGCCGCGGCGTGGCAGCTGCTCATACTGGCGAGGGCAAGGGAAGACGATGCATCGCGTTTCACGCAGTCGTAGCACGGAGAAAACAGGATTCCAAGCGTCGCGCCGTGCAGCAGCCTTGAGTACTCGTCTAGCATCCTGAAGGAAGTGGCGTAGTGGGCTTCAAGGCCTGGTGGGGGTGCCTCGTGTTGGGCTGTGGGGGATGCCTACAGGGCCGATTTTTTTAAGGAAAAAGTCTACTTTCCCTCCCTCAACTTTCGCGAAAGTCTACTTTTCCTCTCTAAACTTCAAAACCAGATAAACAACCTCCCTTAACTTTTCAAACCATGTGTTTTTCCTCCCTTGAGTGGTTTTAATGGTGGTTTTGCTACAGTGATAGTGGTTTTGTCTTTTTCTTTTAAATTTATTTTGGCAGAATTTTTGAAAAATTATAGTAAATCATAAAAAAACATAAAATGGAAAATCTAAATTTATTGGACTCCACATGAGTAGATCTACACAGTGAATATATAATATGGCATGCTTTAGTTTAAAGTTTTTTTGCTAGTTTTTTTTTTTTTTATTTATTTAAATTTGAATATTTGAAAAACCATAGTAAATCACAGAGAAAAATTATAAAATGAAAAATCTAATTTCTTTAGACTCCACGTAAGTAGATCTACAAATGAACATGTAATATGGTATATTTTAGTATAAAATTCTTGTTGTAGCTTTTGATTATGCTTTTTGTAATTAATTAAAATAATTCATAAATAAAACTTCTATAACTATTTTGTTGGACTAAAGCATATAATATTATATATTTCTTTGTGTAGACCTACTCATGTAGAGCCTAACAAAATTGAATTTTCTATTTTATAATTTTTCTATGATTTATTATGATTTTTTAAAATTTTGCCAAAATAAATAAAAAAATAAAAAAGACTAGCAAAAAACTTTGTACTAAAGCATACCATATTATATATTTTTGTGTAGATCTACTCATATGGAGTCCAACAAAATTAATTTTTATTTTACGAACTTTTTATGATTTACTATGATTTTTCAAAAATTCAGCCAAAATAAATAAAAAGAAAAGGACAAAACCACCGTCACTGCAGCAAAACCTCCATCAAAACCACTCTAGGGAGGAAAAGTGCATGGTTTGAAAAGTTGAGAGTGGTTGTTTATCTGTTTTTGAAGTTCAAGGAGGAAAATGGGACTTTCGCGAAAGTTAGAGGAGTAAAAAAGTAGACTTTTTCCTTTTTTTAACTTGTTAAGAAATTCTAGAATTTGGGGGGTGCCTGGGCACCCACGGTCAACAATTGGGCTTCGCCCCTGGATCCAGTCTTGGACGTAGACTTGTAAGCTCTGAGTAGATAATGATTTGTTTCGGACACAGATGCATGAACTGGAACTGAGACTAGCATTACGGAGTGGACGATGATGTTACGGCTTTTTTAGACGTAGAGATAGATAGATATGAGGTGACACTATTTTTTAGTTAAAAAAACAGGGTATACAGTAGTTCAATGTTCCTTTTGCATCCCTGAGCTTGTTCTCACTATATAATGATACAGAACTCTACAACCAAGTAATAAAATATGAGAGAATGCTTGGAAGACAGGAATTTTTCGTGAAGAAACAACTCAATTCCAGCAGAAATCAGGAAAAGAAAATTCTTGTGTTCCAAACGACCCTAAATTCTTCTTCATCAAACAATGCCACGCATAGCAGGTGCAACAACGACGAGCTAATTGAACAGGGGATCCCATTCGTGATGGTCCTCTACCTTCTGCCCTTCTGCCAACAACGGGTACTTCCAGCTATACCTCTCCATCTTCGCCTCCTCCGGTCGCCCCTCCACGATGCCTCTCCTCAGCTTCGTCACCTTGTTGATGACAGCGGCCACCGCGATGTCAAACGCGTCCTTCACCGTCGTCTCAAGCCTGGACGTCGCGTCGCCGTAGATCACTGACGGGATGAGGCCGACGACGGCGTCCCTCATTGCCCGGACCGTTTCCGGCGGTATCTTGCGGAGCCTCTCCTCCACGCTCTCGTTCTTCCCGCGCACGTCGTCCTCGGGGATGTACACCGAGTAGTCGGTGTGGGTCTTGGGCAGGTGCCAGGTGTACTGCACGTACGCCGACGCCGGGTGGAAGAACACCGGGATGCACCCGGCGAGCATGGCGTCGAAGGCGGGGCGGAGCGTGTCGGTGGCGCCGCGCGGCAGGAGGCAGAACGTCGAGCTCTGGAAGAGCCTCATGACGCTGGCCGGGGACTCGCACCGGTTGTCCGGACCCGTGGTGCTGCACTCCATGAGCGAGCAGGAGTCCGACGCTCTGCACTGGTCCACGAGGTGGCCCTCGATGGACTTGGCGTCGCCGGGGCGCGGCACGCCGGTGAAGGAGAAGAGGTAGGAGCGGTTCAGCGCGCGCACCCGGTCCTGCCAGAAGAAGAGGTCCTCGTCGCTCGCCGGGTGGAACGACGTCGGGTAGGGGATGGCGACGTCGTTGAGGTGCCACGGGCTGGCCTCCACGACGAGCGCCGTCATGTTCTTGGCGGCGGGGAGGTTCAGCAGCCTGCTCCCCAGTCGGCGTGGGCGTCGTCCTTCCGCCGGAAGTCCCACGTGGTGCGGCCAGCGACGAAGAAGTGGTCGCGGCCGCCCATGGCGCGCCACTCGGGGCTCTTGGCGAGCAGGCTCATCAGGTCCAGCGCCATCTCGTCCCGCGCGGAGACGTTGTTGCCCCAGAGGTGCCGCGCGACGTCGAGGCCGGCGTAGAAGGGCACGAAGACGGCGGCCGCGAGCGAAGGGTCGTCGGTGAGGCACTCGTACCGCTTGATCCGCTCGTGGAAGACGATGTCCAGCGCGTGCTCGTCGGTGTCGTACCAGCCGGCGATGTTGCCCTGGAACGCGCCCTTGCCGCCGCGGAGCAGCGGGCCGAAGCCGCCGTTGGTGGTGTACCTGCACATGTCCGTCCACGGCGACAGCTTGTCGCAGTTCTGGACCATGTCCTTGTTGAAGCGCGCCGGCAGCTCGTGCACGTAGATGTACTGGCCGCCGCAGAGGTCGTTCGTGTCGTTGGCCGCCGCCAGCGCGCGGGCGAAGGGATGGCCGCCCCCGCCGCGCTGCTTGGTAGTATGAGCATGAGCCCCCGAGGCCGAGGCCGACGGCGAGCTCGGCTTGGACGATGATGTTTTGCCTCCATTGGCAGACGCAGAGTCGTCAGACCGTGACGCCGTCGAAGGCTTCGACGACGCGCCGTCGCCGGCGTCCACCGGATTCGAGACGGAGCGTCTGGACTCCGACGTCTCGCCGCCGCGAGCGATCGGAACGATCTTCCGCTCTCGATGCACCGGCGGCGGCAGACCGTGGTGCACGGTCTCGATGCGCACCACGCCGGCGTTATCGCCACGGCCTAGGCCGGCGTCGTAGCAGTGGCGCGCGAGGATGGACACGGTGGCGGCGAGCGCGAAGAGGAAGCAGAGCCGGGAGCAGCGGACCCGCCCCTTGTCGTACTTGTCCATCTTGTCCTCCGCCTCCTCCTCCTTCGCCGGCAGCCGCCTGCCGTCGCCCACCGGCGACGACAGCGGCAGCTCGCCCGCGTTGTGCCGCTTCATGCCGGCCGCACGGCAGACAGACGTGTGCCCCGGCCGGGACAAGGACGAGGACGAGCGAGCTACTAAGTGGCAGCGGCACGGCGGGGGAGCCGGTTGCGGTCAGGGTGGAGCTGCCGAGTCTGGCTCGCGTGGGATCCGAGGTGCCGGCGGTGTTTGAAGCGCGCGCGGGGCGAGGGCATGAAAAGCCGAGCGCCTGCGTCGGCGCTGCCAGTGGCTGCCACTGACACGGAAACTGCGGGGATCTCTAGTGAATCACTCACTCTACTACACCAATTGGATTAACTAAACCAAGGGTAATTAAACTGCCTGGGGATGCAAGCCGGGAGTGCTTGCCATTCACGTGCGAGTGAGTAGAGTAATCCGAAGTCAGCTCAATAGCTGCCATGTCAACGAGGATGCATCCCGGCAGTGTATGTGGATCGGAGATGGAGAGTTAATGGCGTGCGTCGGTGCGTGCTTAGTGCTGACCAGCTTGGCTCGTCAGCTCAGCTCATTGGCTTATCCAGTATTTTGTCATCTATTGTCAGGACTGCCTGTGCATTTTCTTTTCTTCGATTCCTGTGAGATGCATCCACGGCAATCGGGCAGGACTTTGTTTAGTACCACTTGAGTGTCAGGGAAGTTTTATCCGTTTCTAATCGACTGTGTCACATACAGCCATTTCTCATGGCATTACAATGGGTTTACTAAGAAGAGAGGGGAAATTTGAGTTTAATCTCTTGGATCGGTTTTTAGTGAGCCAGGGAATTTAATCTTTATAAAATAATTTAATAGAACTACGTATTGAGAGTGATTGTTTGTCAGCGACCATGATTCACAAGGACCTGAAGACCAAGGCGTGAAGACTGCAATTGGGCCTCGGCGTGGAGCAAGGGAACGAAGGCCCAGTACGCGGGTCCATGGGCCTGAGTAGGCGTCTCTGTCGACAGCTGGAGAACCAGCACATAAGTAGCGAGAGAGGAGAGAGGAAAATTATCAATGAAGAACAAACTTGTAATACTTCTCTCTAAGCTTCCTTCTGTAATTTCTCCTGAACTCATCCGAACTGAGCAATTCTAGTTCGAGGAATCTATCATCCTACCTCCCAATTGCTGTTCTTCCTCTTCCTATAATCTGTTGCTAACATTGTTTCATCCCTATTTCGTTTTATTTTATCTGACATGTCATTTCATTAAAATGACACTAAGACTATCAATGAAATATAATCGACTCGCGCCTGTAAGTTTGAGGTTTCTAAAATTATTAGGTCCTAGCTTTTGCCACCGCCGGAGAAGTATTTTCGGAATTTGGAGAAGAGAGATGGTTAAGGCATAAATGCATTGTCACGCAACTTGTACACATCTGATGCAGGCCGATTCTGCCAGAGAGTTTGTCAGTGATATTCTGAGACTTGAACAGTGCACACGAACCATGGTGGTCATCCTTCTATGGAAGTGGTGGGAGCAGAGAAATCAGGTCAATGTTGGTGAGGCCCAACGACATAACAACGAGATTGTGCAAGCAGTGCTCAGCTATTCAACAGAACATGATTTTAGCAGACGCACCCTGAGTAGAGTGGAGACGGTAGAACCTACATGGAAACCTCCTGAGGTAGATTGGTTGAAGGTAAACTTTGATGGTACATATAAGAATGAAAATGAAGCAGGTGCTTGGGGACTTGTTGTAAGAGATGAAGAACTTGTTGAGATGAAGAGGGGAGAATAGTATTGGTGGGGGCCGGCAATGTGAGTCCAGTACACGATGATCTAATGGTTGAAACCATGGCATGTGTTCAGAGGCACGACATCTCTAGGATTCATGTGGAGACTGTCTAGTCAGTTGTGAGAAGCTTTGTTGTCAGATGTCTGAGACCAGGAGCCGAGTGGGATGCTGCATGTACCTTCATGATTTCCTCAATGATCGTTGATCGGTTTGATATGCATGTAGTTTCTAATGTACCATGCTCTTATAACTCTTCTGCGCACGAGATTACCAAAATTAGGCCTAGCTTGGGAATCAAGCCAACGATGATATGGTTTGATGACTTTCCTGTCGCTGTAATGAACATGGTCGGTCGTGAATATGTTGAGCTTTCGGTGATGAATATAAGGCTCTAGAGGCGCGGCTGAGGCCAATACACATGACTATGCTAAGGGAAGGAAAGGCACATCATTTTCAAGAGCTTGTTTATTTGGATGCACTCATATCTATCTGAAATGTGTTGATGTGGATTCAAGTATAAATTAAATTCATGTTTACTCAAATATATTTTGACTCATATAGATTAAGGTGGATAAAAGTGCATCCAAACAAAGTCTCAATGACCAAGCTATAGTGCCTATTTGGTAGAGCTTCATCTAATTCTGATTTTCTATGGAAGCCAATTCTCTGAGCATCTCCAACAACTCGTTAAATGAGGTTGCTATTCTTATTAATTTGGCAAAAACATAAAAATCTCTCTCCAACAATTCCTCAAACCAACTTGCTATTTATCCCAAGTTGCTATTCACGGCCTCGTGCGCGTATATATCCGCGCGCGGAAAGGACTTGCTATCGAGAGAAGCTAGCGGGGCTCTTCGTTCGTTTAGCGGGGCTCTTCGTTCGCTTAGCGGGCCTCTTCATTTGTTAGCGGGCTTTTTCGTTTTGGCAACTGAGTTTTAAGGAGTTGTTGGAGACAAGTCTTTTTTTCACTTGCCAAACAAATTAGTAACTTGCTAAAACTCAAGATTTGGCAAGTCAATTTTAAAGAGTTGTTGGAGATGCTCTAAGTGATTATGTGGCTAAAACTAATTCTCTTTGATTCTTAAGCGTAAATTCTCAAAATCATTATGGAGAATCACTTCACAAAATCAATAGAAACTATTTTTAGCTCTCAGTCTCTTAATTCATTTGGGAGAATCACTTCATAGAATCAGCAGAGAATCACTCCTCTCTGAAAAACTGTTTAGCAGAGCTCCTACTAGATTCAACAGAGAATCTGCTCTGGGAGCTCACCAAACAAAAAGAATCTGTAGTCGCCTATTATGATCCAGTAGCCCATGTTATAAAATAAAAGCAATATGAAAATGAAACCCATGGGCCGCGAAGGAATCAAAGTGTCAGCTTTTATACCTTTCAACAAAGAAGGGCATGTCTGAGCAGTCCCCAAGCAGAAGTATTGATTCTTGGATTAATTTGTCGGTTCAAACACCCGCAGGATTTAAAAAGTTATAAATTTTTAGCTGCATCTATTTCTTGTTGCAATTCACATAACTAGCCGATGTTGAAAATCAATTTCTAACCACGATTAGTGTTACTGATGATCCTTACAAAGGCCCCGGATCCTATACTCCTATAATCCTAAAACCCACTAAGAGGTCTCCTCCAATCAAAAATTAGAATTTTTAAAAAGTGATGTATGATGATGTCATCAAACGAGTTACCCCCACTTAGTCTTAATTATCTCCCACTAGCTATTTTTTGAAATAGAAAAAAAAGTCATAGCACCTAAACCAAATATCGTAATTAAAATCCAATTGCACCATGGTGTTCCTCGCAACAAACCCTTTCAAAACAAGACCCCACATGGATATATTTCGATAACTTTTTTACGATTCACTAATGCCGAGTAATAGATGAGCTACGGATGAGACTTCTTTACGTACTATCATTATTTGTCTTTATCGATTGAGACTCATGGTCATGGATGATGTATTGCGTTGTTTCATTTAGTTTGATTCCACTTTTCCACCTCTTTTTATATGCGTTGTCAAGTAGTCATGTATAATTTTATAAAATTTAGATCTTACATTTTAATACTTATATGATCTTTTGCACAATAGCAGTTAGCGAAGAAAATGCATATTGTAATTTATGAGTTGTCTAATAGTTGAGTTGTCCAATAGCAAGCTAGCTGCTTGTCTTTTCAAATTATACCTAAACTCAGTTCTAAATATTTCGTGCGCCATAATATAGTATGAGAGCTATTACTTTCGCTAATTCCGCACAAGAACGCCACAGGAAATTCCTCTAGTAATCATAAAGGCGGATAACACAAATTACTTCTCGAAATCAATTTCTAAGGGCCTATTTGTTTAAGCTTTTTGCTAGCTTCTATCAGCTAGAAGCTAAAAGCCTCACAGAAGAAGCAGTGACGTAGTCAAGATTTTAATCTAGGGTGGTCCGGTATAATATTTTTTATACTTACTCTATGTTGGTAAAAATTTGAGTCAAATACTGGAATATAAATCATTAGTAACTTATAAGTTATTGAGTTTAGAAATGCAAAAGCCATATGAATAGATTTACCTAGAAAAATAATTTTATAAAATATACATGTATCACTTTTCAATAACTTTTTTATAAAAATAAGATGTCAAAGTTATACTTTGAAGACCGTGTCATTATTCAAATGATTTATTTTACCAATATGGAGGTCCAGTATAATGTCAACAAACACTGTTAGTTTCTTGCTACAATAAGCTGAGGGGCTAGAACCGATCAAACAAAAATAGTGATTTCAATGAATCTTGATTCATTTTAGAAGAAATAAAGAGGCTCTTTGATCTAGTGAATGAAGGAGCTGAAACCAAAGTCGAATGGAGTTCTACCAGATAAGACCTAAATGTAGCATGTCATTGTGCAAATATATAATTTACTGAAACATAAGATAAACACATTTAAAAGTCTTACAAGTATAAAATAAATAATATACCTAAAAATACTTAAAATAACTTACTATCTAAATATTTATAATACTTTGTTCACTGGAAAGAAGCCCTTCCAAATTGGGACTTTCGGCTCCAGGAGATGCCCCTCCCTGTCCCGTCCCTCCGCCGTGACCCGTGACCAGTGAATCGTGAAATGTAGCTATCCCGCTTCTCCTCCTCTGTCTCCGGTGGTTCCTATTCCTCCGGCCGTAGCTCTCACCTAAAACTCGCTGGGACTTGGGGAGTCATCTTGCACCATGGTCGTTGACATCCCCATTTCCCGTTCTCCTCTATGCCGCTAACAGCACCAAATTAAGGAGGCTATCATTACTTACTTCCTTCAGGTTGCCTTATAAGGACAGGACAGGAGCTTATTGCTCGATCATCCGTGACCCTAAACCACCTTCAGGAGAATCCTAATAAGATATGAAATTTGAATGATTTTTAGCCCAAGAATCATTCAACAGATACTGGAGTTGCCTCCACAGTGGTGGTGTTCACCGCCAGTAGGACCCTGTTTGCGTCTCCTCTGCTTGCGCGATTCTCTCTAAGACGCCATCCATGGTGACGTCGAACGCATCCTTCACCGTCTCCAGCTTGTGCCTCGGGTCCGCGTAGACCAGCCTCGGCACGAGCTTGATGACCTCCTCCCTCATCTTCTCTACCGCTGCCGGCGGTATCTTCCTCAGCTCCGCCTCGACGCTCACGTTCCCGGAGCGCACGTCCTCCGCCGGTATGTACACCGAGTACGTGGCGTGGTCCCTGGGCAGGTGCCACCTGTACTGGAGGTACGCCGAGCGCGGCTGGAAGAAGACCGGGATGCATCCCGCGACCATGGCGTCAAACGTGGAGCGCCGCGACGCCGAGTCCCCGGGCGGCTGCAGGCAGAAGGTGGAGCTCTGGAACAGCACCATGATGTCGCCCGGGTAGTGGCACTGGGCGCTCCCGAAGGCGCAGCCGAGCTGCCGGCACGCCGGCGACGCGGCGCACTGCGCCATGACCTGCGACCGGATGGACCGCGGGTCGCTCGGCCGCGCCGCGCCCACGAACGACATGAGCCACCAGCGGTCGGCGCCCCGGATCCTGCGCTGCCAGCTCGCGACGTCGGCGTCCGTGCGCGGGTGGAAGTAGGTCGGGTACGGCACGGCCAGGTCGTTGCCCCAGCCCATGGTGGCCGTCTCCACGACGACGAAGGTCATGTTCTTGACGGCCGGCAGCAGGAAGAGGCTGGTGCCCCAGGTGGAGTTGCCGCGGTCGTCGTCGCGGCGGAAGTCCCACCCGGTCCGCCCCGCCACGAGGAAGTGGTCGCGGCCGCCGGCCCTGCGCCACTCGGGCCGCCGGGCGAGCCAGCGCGCCAGGTCCAGCGCCGCGGCGTCCCTCGCCGCGGCGTCGTAGCCCCAGAGGTGGCGCGCGAACTCGAAGCCCGCGTAGAACGGCACGAACACGGCGGCCGCGGCCGAGGAGTCGTTGGTGAGGCACCCGTACTGGCGCATCCGGCCGTGGAAGATGGCGTCCAGCGCGAACTGGTGCGTCGCGTACCACCCGTCGCGCCCGTCAGCGCGCCGCCGGAGAGCGGCCGCCCGAGGCCGCCGTTGCGCACGTCCTCGCACATGCCCGGCCACCGGTCGTTGGCCGCCGCGCAGCCCCGGACGATGTCGGCGTTGAACCGCGGCGGGAGGTCGTGGACGTAGACGTACCGGCCGCGGCAGGGATCCTCGCTGGCGGCGGCGGCGCTGGCATTCGTCGTGTCGAACGGCGCGGCGGCGCGCCCCGTGAACGCGACGGGCACGCTCATGAGGGCCAGCAGGCGCAGGTAGAGCGTCAAGACCCACAGCGCCGCGGCGGTGACGAGGAGGAGGCAAGGCCGGGAGACGGCGCTGGGTTTGACCATTGCTTATGCTGGTTGGCTGCGGCGGCGGCGGTACGTGCGCGGCTCGTCGGAGTGGCTGCCTTGCTTGTGCCTGGTGTGAGCTCGAATGAAGTCGAAGGCATGATGATGATGATAGGGTTCGTCCCGAGAGAGGCTGGCTATCCACGTGCAGCTGAGGATTCCCATGTCAGCTTCAGCTCGGGCCCCCCCACCGTGCAATGTACGTCAACGGAGTTGCATGAGCCTATGGGGACAGGGAATTAATGGTTCGCGTGGTTGCAGCTGATCAAGGCTCTTGATATGAGATGCACCGAGTGCAATTGGTCAATTCTTTTCGTCATATTCGCGGAACCCAGACAGATTAAATTATTAGTATTACCCATCTAGCAAAGTTAGATTGCGTTTCAGTGGTAAATTTGTCGTAGGACGACATTTTCACCTGTGGTATTTACCGGTGGGCACTATTAAACGTTGTGTTCGCTAGAAAACACTCTTTAATCATAGTAATTGGCTCCTAGACATTACGGCTATTAAAATAATACTATCTCAGAGTCAATGCTAGAGAGAAATTAAAAGTGACCAAAATTCTTCTTATTATAACCTTTCATAGTTATTTAAAAAATTTATAACTTTTACATATGAAATCAGATGAAAATGAGCTTCATATGAAATTTGTAGCATGATAAGGTCTACAATTTTATAGTTAATTAATAGTGGACAATAAGCTAGTCACTCTGAGGCCAAACGCTCACTACCATTTGCATTAGTGTCCACGCCGCCTCTAGACACCAAGATGCCTGCAGGTACGGATGAAAACAGATCGGATATGAATGGATATTACTGATATCACATTTGTTTTCATATTTCTATCAGGATTCGAATTTAAATGCGGATAATATCAACCATACCGGATATAATATAATTGGATATTAATATCATAAATATGCGATTTGAGTATTCGAATACAGATACAGTACCGGATGTTGATATCCGGACTCAGATATGAACGAATCTAAACTCATCTAGACAAATCCAATCTCAAATATGATCGAAAAATATTCGTACCGTTTTCATCTCTGGCTGCAGGTGGCTAAGAAGAGCCGGCTCCCAACGAGGCGATGCACGGTGATGAGCAAGAATCCATTAATCACTTCTAGATTGCAGACCGCGCCAAGCTGATGAAGGCAACAGTGCCGCCTCTGCCGGAGCGGCCGCCAAAGACGAGCACGTGGCCGATGCAAACAACTGCTAGTTAAATCTATAGGTGAGCGTGCACGTTTGGCATAAGTGGATGTGGAGCTCGTCCAATGGTTTTCAAATTAACCGTTAGAAAGAAATAGTATGGAACCGGTTTGAAACTGTATTAAAGGCTTTGGTTTGGTGTGATCTGGCCTCATTTCACTTTCACGTATGGATCAGTTTGATTTGGTCTAATTTCGTGCATGGATAAGTTTGGTTTGGTTCAAAGAGGTGGAGCTTTGGTTTCGACCATGTTTTTTTTTTCAGTTCAAGAAAAATACCAAAGGGAATTGTAGGCCGATTTCGGTAGAAATTCAATAAATTTTTTTTCAAAATTTGGCCAAACTTTATTCAGAATTTGCAAACTTTATCTGAAACAGGCCAATACCAGTCAGTATCGGTAGGACTAATATTGACTACTTTTCGCCGGTTTTTTATCGACCGGCATTGAAAACTAATGTTCCGGCTTGTATTAAAGCTTGGATACCCTGGCATATCTATCTCACTCCACGTATGTTGGAGTATCTTATATTCTAATCCACCTCAAAACATGCGAATTGACTTAAATATACAAGTAATCAAACAAACCACTAAAGTGGTTAATTTGATGTGAATTTTGTCTGAATTTTAGAACATTATTACTAGGTTTATTGGGAACAGGTTTGTCAACTGGCACGGTGTGGTGGTGGGAACGCGAATTGTGCCTCTTGTCGCTATCTCGCCTCCTGAGTAAGGCATGCATGCATCTTTGTTTCCTTCGGGAGGTGGGGTTACCTTGTGCATGAAGTATAGACGTCATGGGCAAGCGAGCTCGCTGGAGAATTGGAGTAGCGACGAGACGACTACTCAAAATCTGCCAAACTGGGAACATGGACGTGCCCGGCTCGCTGCCTTTGCTCGGTTTGTTGATCGCCGACGAGAAAGAGCGATAAGAAGAGCGACAGCACATGCACGCATGCCGTCGTACGTGGACGGCGGCGTCGAACGCTGGCAGGAGGATGTCCGTGTCGAGCTCGTTGCCGTTCAGGGAGGGAAACACACGCGATAGGCCGCCGCATGCGCGAGAGCCGCCAGATGCCGTGCCGTTGCCGAACCTTCGAACACGGACAACGCCCAGGGACCAAGCCAGGAATGACGTTAGAGGAGACTGGCTTCCTCTTCTCTTCTTCCTTCCGCTCCTCTTTTTCTTCTTTTTCCTCCTCATGATGATAGGAGGGCTTAGCCTGGGCTCCATGAAAATCATGACGCTAGGGGGTTGGAGCCCGGGTTGCCCTCCCTGGGCACGACGTGGACAGCGTGTGACTGTCGTGGCCATCCATATCACGGGGTAATCCACACAAATGTCACTACTACACAAATGATCAAGTCCATGCTTTTTACTATTATTAACAGAAAGACTAATAGTAGAAAATTGTGGAGGAAAAATGAGCATTTAAAGTAGTATAGCATAATTGCCTTGCTAATTAAATGATCAATGCGAATTCGGTGTCACATTTTTGTGCTTCTACTGTATCGCCCACCGTTCGCTCTTTTTCTTATGGATTGATTGTATTCCGGACTCGCTAGTACAACTAGCAACCGCTGATTGTACTCTTGCTACGAATTAATGAAAAGCTCTGTTACTCAAAAAAAACTAGCTAATTGAAAACGGGGTACAGTGGAGGCACCGACATGTTTTGTGGTGCCAGGCCCCCTAAGCCCATCCCTTCCCTCCCTTCGCCACTGAGTGGAGGTTCATATGGGAGTAAGAACAATAGATCATGTTTTGTAACCTCAATACATTAAAATTGGGTCTGACGACAATAATAGTTCAACTTACAACTCAACAAATAGTGGCCTTCAGCAATAGCTTCGGTAGGTAGATCAAGTGGTGCATTTGGTCGAGCTAGTGAGGCTAGTGATGCCGGTAATAGAGGAAACAATTGATACTAGCTTTCGTTTCAAATTATAGTTTATTTGATTTTTTCAACCTAAGTATAACTAATCGTCTTATTTAAAAAATTATGCAAAACATCATTTTTTTTATTGTGGCTTACTTTGGTAATAAATTTTTTTTCAAAAATAACTTAAATTTAACTATTTTTACATAATTCACTTGCCAAATCTAGATCCAACTTACATCGGAAACTCGGCACGAGGCAAAAAACAAAATTATGTTTATGTCCTTCCACCTCTTGAAAACTTACATCGTAAAACCCCGATTTCAAAACAAAATTATGTTTATGTCCTTCCACCTCTTCTAATACGGACGGATACGCTGCGGAATCGGCGCGTATATATGCGTGCGGAGACTCTTTTACCCAACTTGAGATAAATAGCAACCTAGTATGGGAAACTGTTGGAGAAGGTTTTTTTTTATTTTTACCAAAAAAAAATAAAGATAGCAACCTGGGATAGAAAACTGTTGGAGTTAATCTAAGGAGTACATTTCTACATTTTATGTTATGAGACATAATATTATGGTCAATTATGTGATGTGATCAACTGTTATTTAAATTTGAATATTAGTGTGTTTGAATTTATATGGATTTTTGAAGATTAGTCATTCATATGAACTCATAGCTTTTTTGTTTAGATTTATGTCAAACAATAGGGTGGGGGGGGACTAGCACTAGAGCCTTGCTTAGATCGCAGAAGTTGAAAAAAAAATTTGGAGCGTGGTGTTTTATTTGTATTTGGTAGATATTGTCCAATCGTGAACTAATTAGGTTTAAAAAATTTGTCTCGTGATTTTTAACTAAACTGTGCAATTAGTTATTTATATTTAGTGCTCCATGTATGGAGTAAAAATTAATATTATGGAGTAAAAATTAATATTATGGAGAGAGAATGAAAAAAATTTAGAGAAATAGGTGAATCTAAACAAGGCCTTAACTTAGAACTTAGAGTTGAGTTTAGAAAACAGGACTCGGAAAACAGGCGTCAATTTAGGACTTTGGAGTCGGTATTGGCCTGATCTAGGAGTATACATTACCTCTTCTGTCACGTGCGGACGCCAATGAGCCGTGGCATCATCACCCAAATCCGACGTGGCATGGAGTCAGGGGCTTGGAACGCGACCAGGTGAGCTGCACGATGAAGGGAGTATGGGACATGGGAGACGCGCCTCGTACCTAAAAGAGGCGGCGATAAATATGCGACGCGATGACGGCACGGTCCCACCAGGCTGATTCCGCACGCTTCTTTCTTTCCTATTTGGCTACTATTCCTTGTATCACTCTCCAGTGGCCGGCCCAGTCCCCCACACACAAGCACCACCAACTCACTCGGAGCCGGCCACCCTCACCGGCCGCGGCGCCTGCAACCGACCTCCCCTCGGGGCGACCGCATGGCGGAGCCGCAGCGGGAGCAGGAGCGGGAGCGGAAGCGGGCGGCGGAGGAGTGGGAGAGGCGGAAGAGGAGGGGCAGGAAGCGGAGGAAGAGGGAGGGGAGGGAGGCGGAGAGCCGGCAGTCGGCGGGGTGGGCGAGGAGCGACCCCATGGAGGCGCTCGGGGAAGATGTGATGGGGCGGGTGATGGAGTTCCTGGACGCGCGCAGCGTGGCACGATGCACCGCGGTCTCCTGCGCTTGGCGCGGGGTCGCGGCCGATAACCGCCTCTGGGCACCTAAGGTTCGGTTCGGGCCTTCCACTGTCCTCTCGCACTCCCTTCATATTTCGCGTTTGTTGGCCTGCGCTTTTGCCAGCGCAAGTTGGTTGTTTCTTTGTGATGCTCCTGTTCGACGAATTGCTCCCTCGAGCAGTCGATCGAGCACTTTGGTGCTCACTGGTCAAGTTGGTTAGGACTTAGGAATGAGACTGACGGTACTGCTGGTCTGGAGTGATGAAGAAATCCCCAAATTTCGTAGCTAGAAGCGCGAAGGGCATGCATTGACTGATCTGCACTGTACAGTTTACTGACATATCGGGCGTTAATTTTGGTTTTGTATTTGTAGTTTTTGCGTAGGCCCCTCCATTCCATCGAACTACTGTCCGTATCAATATCATTATATGGTTTCCAAAAACGTTGGTGCTGATTCAGTCCATAGTGGTGCAGATAACTTGACAAGTCAAGCAAGCTATGCAACGTTAATGTATCGAAAGAATGAAGCTTTAAGTGACACTGACATGGTGAAGAAGCAATTGGTTGTTTCATGGACCATGGGTGATTGTACTTCTTTTGTCCGAAATTATTTTCACAAATATAGACATAAGAAATGGTATGGAAGGAAATATATCCATTGTATTCACAAAAATAAAAAAATTCATTAAATCTATCTTTACATTTGTTTTGTTTCATGTATAATTTTTTATTTTTCGCCTTTGCTGTATTTTTTTCTGAATCATATGGGTTTTCACTTTTCAGCAAACTCTATGTTGTCCAGTTCTTTAATCATGTTTATACCACTGGTCAAAAAAATTGATATATGAATACCCGTATCCAAAAGCTTTGTTAAACTGTTCATGGGAGGTGGTTTGATAATACACTAATACACAATTAAGGCCATTAATAGTAGTGAAATGACTAATTCTACTTGACCATCCCAAATAATTTGTATTATTGGTTATCTTGATGATTATTGACATATTAAAATTTTGAAATCTCTGCTTCCCTAAAAAAAAATTGAAAAATGTATCAAAATTTGAAATCTGCTTTTCAGTTTATCAAATTTTCACTATGAGCAATGACAAAACAGTCACTGATGTTAACAAAAGTCAAATCTCCAATATAACATGCTAGAGTTGAAAAATGCAGGACTTGATTGTATCTCCTTCTAGAGCAAGGAAATAAAAATGATAAATACCAAAACGAAACTAGACAGATGAAGGAAAAAGAGGGGGCAGAATAAAACTGTGGCAATATAGCTGTATTCTTTGCTCATGATACACAGCCGGTCCTTAACATTTTGCTTGTAGTGTGCTGAATTGATGGCGGGAAAGGCTCATATCCCACGTTTAACATTGATCCGTACTGGATCCAAGTTGTCTACATATTCAATGGCCATTATGGATGGGAAACGGGTGAGTACAAGCATTTTTTTCTGTCTGTAGGATCAACAGTGCAGTTAATGAACAGCAATAGGATGCATAATGTATTGTGCTGATGTAGTCTCTGTATTTTTACCATGGCACTTGAAAAGATGATCTCGTGGATCATTGGTATTGCAGATTCTGGGATTAGTGCTAGTTATATTGTTTAGACATCTCTTTTTATTTTGTTTCATTCATACAGTAGGAAGTGTGGGGAAGTTCTCTTTGGTCATCTATTTGATTTATCCTTAAGCTGAAAGTAAATTGTTAAGTACATTTCACTTCTCCATCACTCTCTTTACATAAACTATATCATTCTTTTGTTCAGAGTCGAATCACAAAAAGAGGATCTCTGCGATCATGCGTGGGCATATTGTTTCACTATAGTAAGTTTTTTGCTAAATTGCCACCCTTTTGCTTGTTTGAATTTTGAACTATGAGCTTATATGGCATTGCATATTAAAATTTTTGTGGTTGCTACTGCACAACTGACTCTGCTAGTTTTGAGTTCAACTGGTTTTAGTCAGTAACAGTCTGATGGGATGCATGGGATCATGACAACTGTCAGCGTCTCTGTAGCTTCTTCAGATGTTGTAGCTTCCAAACTCATTGAGGCAGAGTTGATGCATATATCTTCATGGTGGCAATTAAAGGTTATAACTTTGATACATTGATTTGGTAAAAGTCTCAAGGATGACATTTGATTAACACATCTTGTTGAGATACATACAACAAATACATGTATTATATGAACACAGATTTGTTTTTGGTCTGCCACTAATGTGTGTGGACATTTGTCTCTCAAGTATGTAATCTGGTTATATTGTTGATATTATCATTTTAATTACAATTTTCTATCTATTCAAAAGAAATCACAATTTTTTTTTTCTGAATGAAGGCTTCAAAACATAGGAATTTGATTCTACAGTTTTAGTAGCATTTCAATATGTTTTAGAGAGGAATTATAAGCTTATGACAAGTTGCGTAGATGAGGAATATTTCAAGCATGCTGCACTCCTTCAGGACTTGTTCTTCTGCTCTTGCAGGCAGCACCAGATTACTGGAGGAACCTTGATCCATCATGGAAGCACACTGGTCCACCTATGAGACGTTACTTCCACCCTGATGGCTACCACAGTGCAGACCCTCATGACGCCGTGTGGGGTGGCCATGAGTGCACCTACACTGTCATAACAAGCTATGTCGATGATGGCCAGATCAGGGAACACTACGTGCGGATCAACAGGTGGCCACCAATGAAGGTGTCAAGGAAGGATGACTGGAGCTGGGAGCTATCGAACCACCTCTACCGCTATAACAGCATACCTGATTCCGACAAGAAAGGATGCACCGGTCCTCTGTTCCCAGTTTGGTGATTGCTCTTCTGTGGCA
The DNA here is from genome assembly GCA_015844335.1 of Chrysopogon serrulatus. Lineage (NCBI taxonomy): Eukaryota > Viridiplantae > Streptophyta > Magnoliopsida > Poales > Poaceae > Chrysopogon > Chrysopogon serrulatus. The sequence goes on from JADLZL010002499.1 coordinate 158,915, forward strand.
GTAATCAGCAGTCATGGCTCACGCAATCTCAGTCTTCTGCTAGTAGAAATCAAGCTTGCCAGACGATCGTTCCTGAGGACAAGGAATGTGACATCAGGAGGCTAAGGTTAGGTGTATATGCAATGTAGAAGCGCCTAAACAAGCTATATATGTACTATATAAGTGTGTGCGCGTGTGTTTTGTGACACTGATGATGATAAAACCTTCGTAATGGTTTGGTAGCAGACTTGTGCGTCGCCTGAATACTTACGTACTTGTGGGTGTATTGTAAAAATAATGCAAGTATGCAACAAATACCGTGTGCTTTATCCTTAGTCCTTGTATGCCTGTGGATGCAACAAATATTTCAGTGATCAGGTTTCTTGAGCTTGAGCTCGTAACAGGTGAAAGGAACCTCTGTCATAGCGGGACCAAGAGCTAAGAGAGAAAAGGGTGGTCCCATTTGGCATAGCTTCTCTACCTGATTCAGGAGCCTTTGGAGCCTTTTTTTTTGTCAAGCGGACAAAATAAAAGGATTTCACCTAGAAAGCCTTCAAAATTATGTTGTCTTGGTGGATTTTACATGAGGGTATGTGAGAACTTGTTTTAAGGGGGCTCCACGTGTGGAGCTGTTTTGTCAAAAGGTTTACTAAAAATGGCTCTAACTACACCGATAAAACTGTCACAAAAGTTTTAAGATTAAAATGGCGGTATTGTTAGACATACTTGGTATATCCGAACACAATCCAAAATAACAATAATTGTATGTATGGTCCCACACAACTTCACTCAGAGAAAGCGTGGTCATCACGGGTGCATGTGGCTGAATGCACTCAGAGAAAACTGATGTGTGAAGTAGACTATCAACAACCATTCGGTGACATCAGATGCAGTTGTCATTGTCTATGTGGATATTTATGCGGATGATCTGTCAGAGCACGCTGTCAAGTGTGGGACATGGTCCACAGATACCCTACAAAGAAAGATGAGGCCTAGTTTGTCTAGGACTCTCCATATATAATTCTAGTGTCTTATAATCCTACTAGAACTCTTACATGTAAACTGACTAGGACTCTTGCCTCCTGAACTATATAAAGAGAGGCATAGCTCTCTAGATCGGCATCCCAGACATCTAGATAAAATTAGATAGCAGACGAGACAAATGCAAAAGCCTAACTGGATTAGGGTATTATGCTTCCGAGCGATCTGAATCAATGTAAACCATTGTCTTTGTGTTTACTGCCAAGTTCTACATACGCCAAAGCTCACCAATCATCATCTCGGATAGCCCTGAGACTAGTTGCCTCACCAATCAAGGCTGCTACACGCCTGAGCAACAAAAAAAGGAGCTAAATATCGGTGGCTGTAGTGCAGGAGATGAGGTAGTTGAGATGGAGGTTCCCTAGAACTTAGATGCAAAACCGGTGGTGGTTGTATCTACAGTCCATGAATTATAGTCTACAACCAATGTTCATGGAGAACTGACGTTTCTGGGAAAGATGAACCAAATGTAGGTTGAGAGTCTATAGTGGACCTCTATGGCTGACTTCTCTCGATGGAAGGTCAAATGGAATGTGTGGAGACTGACTAGTGCAGCAAGAAGAGAAACAATAGAGTTGTCAAAAGATCGTAATGATCATACAACTACCTAGTGGACTATGTAATGAACTTATGTAGAACCTCAAATCCCCTGGTTGTTGGTAGTGTCTCTCATGCCTGTAATTCCTACCTTCTTCTTCTTATAAATCAAACTCAAGACACCGAATCTTAAAAAAAAAATCTTTTGTAGGCTGAAATTGAAGTCGACTGGATCGCATAGCAATTTCTATCGGTAATGCTCCTCTGCTGACGTCCGATACTTTGTCCGCTTCCGGACGTGGCACACCCGTTGCTCTGCTCCCACACCGTGTGGCCTGCATGCACCCACCGTTCTTATCCCTTCCCCTCCCTTTCCTTATCCCTTCCACTCTCTCTTTTCTCTCCCCACCACAGCATGTGCACGCCCCATCTCCCTGCTCCTTCTCCCTAGTTCTCCCAGCTGCGCTCCTCCACCCTGAAGTGTCTTCTCCACCTTGCTGGCGGTATGGGGCCTCTCCCATGGCAGATTCGAGGAGCACGGGGCTTCCCGTGGTGGATCCCTTGGGGGCGGCGTAGATCCAGCTACTTGGTGGTCTCCTCCCTCTGGTTCGACGGAGCGTCCTTCTCCACCTCACCGGATGGCATGGGGCCTCTCCCATGGCAGATCCATGGAGCACGGGGCTTCCCATGGTGGATCCTATGGGGGCGGTGCAAATCGAGCTACTTGGTGGTGTCCTCCAACCCCTGGTGTGCCTTCCCCACCTCGACGGTGGCATGGGGGGCCCTCCCCGTGGTGGATTCATGGAGCAGCGGCGCCCCCCGTGGTGGATCCATGGAGGGTGATGCAGATTTGGCGATATATTTTTTCTCTTTCCCCCTTGTTTCATTAGTATGTTTCTCTTGTTTCAATTTTGTTGAAAAGCATGTTTCATTATAACTATTTGGATATTGCAGAAACAGATCGGGGTGCATGTTGTATGAGCTTTCCTACGTTCTCCTCTCCTTCCTCGTCACCCATTTTGTTGCAATGCCTATTTTCATTTGTTGTAGTAGGCTAGGGTTCCAGTGAGCTCTCCGGTTCAGATCTCACCGTTGTTGCATTGGTTCTCTCTAGATGTGTGCAGCAGGTTTGCAGTACTGATTTTCGAGATGTTTCAGTTTCTTCAACGTGCATGTTGCAGTAGTACTTATGTGGTGTTGCAGTAGCTGTTCGGGTGTTTGTTGTATTACTATATTTATGGTGTTTCAGCAAACTCTACTCAATGTTTTAGGTGTATTTATTCTATTGTTTCAGGTTCCTCAATTTGCATGTTGCAGTAGGGGTTGCAAGTTGTTGGAGCAGCTGTTTGGGTTTTTCAAGGGTGTTTTTCAGATGTGTTTTTCAGGTGTTTCAGTAGCATTTTTTTTAAGTGTTTCAATTGTCCTCAGACTTATGTTGCAACTGTTATTTTTGAATGTTTCAAAATAAGATCAGGGTTTTGCATCTACGATTGTGTTTATCTGGATGTTTGTATATGTTCCACATATATTTTGCATTCAGATGCTGCGCTACAATTGTTTTCAAGTGTGTTTCAGATGTATTTTTCAAGTGTTTTTAGTAGCATATTGAAGTGTTTTAGTTTTTATCAGACGTATGTTGCAATTGTTATTTTTTAATGTTTTCAAAATTAGATCGGGTTTTGCATCTTTTTCCCCTCCGGCGTGTAGTCGCAGCAAGTTCTGCAGCAGGGCATGTGCGGTTATCAGCAGCAGATGCAGGCAGCATGCAGAGGCAGGTGCATGCGTAGCATGCTTTCAGGCATGGACCCCAAGTCTTTCAGCAGCAGCAACATGTGGCTTGCAGCGCATGTGCAGGAGCGGCGTGGGGGTGGGCCCGCCTATGCCGTGCATGTAGGGGATCGTCGCAGAGGCTTTGGATGTGTGCACGGGATGCAAGGGGTTCATGGGGAAGCGGCGCGGACAGACTCCACCGGTGCGTGTTGCATGTTGGTGCGGGCGTCCGGACGCGACGTTCCATGTGCAGGGACTACCGAATTTCTATTTAAATTTCCAGGGTCGTTTTAATTTTAATCCACTAGAAAGATGTACCTGCAGTTTCACTGTTTCAGCACCTTTGCCTCCAAAACATGGAAATCACCCAGCCTTATTTATGCCCTTATCCAAAACCCATCGCTTCACTATTCCGCTAAACCCCGGCCACGATGGCCACCCCCTCCACCTCCGCTCCGGCGCCCTCGGCGTCCTCCGCCTTCCCCTCACCACCACTGCTCGCTTCCCCCGCTCCTGCGCCTGCCCCGTGCGAGCCTCCGCGCTCGCCGAGCGGCGCCGCACGCGGCGGCGCCGGGCGCCCGATGGTGGGGGCGCCGGTGGGGACCGCTCGGCGGCCGCGGGGGCGGTGGAGAAGGGCCTGCGCCTGGCATTCCTCGAGCAGCTCGCGGAGCGCGCGCGGGCAGCCGATGCCGCCGGCGTGGCCGACACCATCTACGACATGGTCGCCGCGGGGCTTTCGCCCGGGCCGCGCTCCTTCCACGGCCTCGTCGCCGCGCACGTCCTCGCTGGCAACGCTGAAGGCGCCGTAAGTTGTTCCTCCTCCCAAGTTTGCTTCCACTAGACTACCGCAAGCGTAGGGAAGCTCCCATGAGGTGTTTGGTTAAACACGCATACCCATTTCGGGTGCCTGACTGCCTGTGCTAGGTAAAGTCGGCATTGGTGAGTGCCTTGGGATTGTTGGCTCGTGTTATTTAACTGGAATCGTCGTCCTACGAGCTTTTAATTTAGTTAGTCAAAATGTACAGAGTAGATACCTCATACCTGAGTGTAATATTTCTGGGACGGCCTTGGGCATTTCAGAGTTGCAATGTTGCTAGCCCTGTCTTCTGCAGCCTAGAGAGCTGCAGACTTTAACTGTTGTACATCAGAGCAGTAGTTTTTTGTTTGGTCCTGGGTCTGATGTATCATGAATTATATGGTGCAGTATGATCATGTATATGCAAGTATGTGTTGTGTTATGTAGTCTCATCTTATTAGATATATAATAAGGCTAGTTAGTGGTGGTACACGCCGAGCTTTTAGTCTGAACATTGGTGTTTTTTTCATTTCTGGAAATAAGTAAGGCAGAGATATGGAAGATCTAGCCCTGCATTTTTATTTTGTCATTTTTTCTTACTGCATCCTCTGATTCTTGTCCACTTAGTAAATTGTTGTCTTTAACCTATCTATGGCGACTTCATATTAAAAAGAAACAAATATACATAAGTTGATTCCTTAGGCTAAGTTTATTTTAAGTTGTAGTTTTATTTTATAAAGTAAGTATGGACATATTTATTGTAAAAATCAAACTCAATGCATTAGTCTAACGACAATTTAAATTTCTGAATGCAGATGCAATCTCTTAGAAGGGAACTGAGTTCTGGTGTCCGCCCTCTGCATGAAACTTTTGTGGCTCTGGTCCGTGTTTTTTTGCCAAGAAGGGTCTTTCTACCAGGGGCATGGAGATCCTTGCTGCCATGGAGAGATATAAGTACGATATTCGCAAGGCTTGGCTAATTCTTGTAGGTATGAAACCTGATTTGTGTTGCATATTTGCTATACTGGAAATATCATAGTAGTCTTTGTTTGAAACAGATGAACTAGTCAAGAATCATTACCTGGAGGATGCCAATACAGTATTTCTTAAAGGGGCAAAAGGCGGCCTACGAGGAACTGATGAAATTTACGATCTTCTGATTGAAGAAGATTGCAAAGCCGGAGATCACTCAATGCTTTGACAGTTGCATACCAAATGGAGGCTTACGGAAGAATGGCAACCACATTCCATTTTAATTGCCTTCTTAGCGTGCAGGTTAGGTTGCAATTTGTTTCTTGAATACACATGATAACTATGCATCATTGCATTAAGAAGAAGAAAACTGCAATACACGCCACCCCCACACAAATCACTCTTAGTTGCGTTCGTTCCGTTACATACAAATCATGACCAAACCTGAACACTTACAAGCCAACTACCTTCCAGATGTGCTAATCCCTTGGCCTGCAAATTTTATTTGTGCATCCATGGATAATTGCACTTTAAGGCTTTACTACTTCTTTATTAGTGCCTTTGTTTGTTTCATTGACCACTTGATCTAGTAGAGGACTCCACAGGAGGCAGTTTTATTTATGCCAATACCTAGAGGCTAGAGCAAAGAAATAGACCCTATTTCAATTATATAAGGAGAAGATTATGATTTGGTCATGGAAAGCAAATCTTGGAGCTGATACATCATATGAATGTCTGCTAATTGCTGATGCTTTGATCGTTCTCTAAATTTTACTATAGATGACTGTCAGTTTATGTACTTCCTCTGATCTCAAATATATGTTCACTAGGCAAATGCCCGTGCGTTGCAACGGGAACACATAATACCATGATAATATATGTATGAGTACGTATTATATTACTATCTCAAATAGATAATGCAATCATGATGTTGAAAATTTTAATATTAAAAGTCTTCAAGAATGATAAATGGTTAAAATATAACTTTAAATTTTGATTGTATCACTTTGTATCTATGATACGCGAAAGATAGGCTTGCATGTTTTTAGGAATTAAAGTTTGTCTTGAATTTCCTTCCAATGCTAAACCCAGACATAATTATAAACTTATACACAACACCACGAATTTTCACAAGTTACAATCCAATGGAATATTCATTAATATATGGTTCAAACATATGATACATATAACTTTACAAGATCAAGTTTTGATAGGATTTTCCGTGATCAAATTGTGACATAATAAATCCAACAACAATATTAGGCATGGTGGCCAGGACATTTGTGTCATCCCAAAGTTAAATGTCCCAACAGGTATTCCATCCAATCAATAATATGTCAATAAGTCATACACCACATTAGAGTCGCTACTTCAGACTGACTTTATTGCCTGAAATACAAATGGACACGGCAAACGTCAATAATAAAGGACACAATTATAAGAAAATATAATGTGTGAGACATTACCTCATTTATAGAGTTAGAACCTCTTTATATACGATATTCTTCATGAATATATCCATTACCGGTTTCTTCGTCCCATATACTGCAGAGGCATATTAATATTAGATGCAATCAATGAATCACAATTGACATTGCAACTAACTAAGATTGGCTGCAATAACGCCGCCTGTTTTGGAATGCAATTGGCATTGCAACTAACTAAGATTGGCCAATAACGAAGCTAAAAGTGATCCGCTGCCCAGACCATTTCGGCTCCTTCGTGCAGCTTCGTTCATGGCACATTTGGAAATGGCACAACACCATAGCTTTCAGGAAGGAGCAAATGACTCTCAGCCCGCTGCGTGTAAATCGGAGGCATACATTTGGGGGGCAAGGCTGAAATTAGAAGATAGGCACATTGCAACAACTTTGTGCTCCATCATTTCAAATGCAATGTAAAACTAAGCCATCAGATCAGACTCATGTACTTCTACATTCAGTTTCGTCAGGCAGCGTGATGTGCGCGAACAACTACCTGAAACCCTGTAATTTTTAAACTCTGGCTTTCAGAGCCACTTGATGCAATGAAATCCCAGGTTGGGAACTCTCTCCCCCTCCGTTGTCTTTCAAAAAAAAAAAGGATTTCAAAGGCATATTATCTCCACAAAGATGTCCATAGTCTGTAGATGCAACACAACTACATACCAATTACCTACAGAGCAGACAACACTAAGGCAGAGAAGGATTGGATAATATATTAGAAAATAGGCAGGCAAACAAGGGCAATAAGCAATTAAACGAGGGCCACCTGTCATTGCTCATTCAATCCAAAGCAGGTCATTAGGCAGGCAAACAAGAGTGATGTATGCATACATGAAAGATGCAGCATTGTTTAACATCTAGATGTACGTCTCCTTCAGGAGACAATGAACTCACCTCTCGGTTGAGTTGGGGAAGGGATGGCGTCCTGACCTATCATGAGATTGGACCAGTGAGATCCTGACAGGTTCGAGTGTTGCAGTTGTCAAGAATACATACTGATGCAAGAGGATAATACTTGGGCAGATATTAACAGATACCCTTGTCCAAGGAGCTCCTGAATTTCGTCGCCAATGAACAACCTAAGTTTTTCAGTGATCAGACAAGGTGACCTTGATGGTTCCCACTAATTACTACTTCCTCCAAATTTGTTTACTCACATGTCTGCAACCAACAAAATTAAACAGTGGAGGATTAGTAAGAAATCATTACAACTGCCAGATACGATGAGTGCTTCTGCAGTGTAGTTGAGATTAGCCTTAGCCCAAGGAAGAACACATCAGCCAACTAACATGCACCAGATAAATTTTTCATGTACATCATAGTTAAACATAAGGGGTAAAGAACTATAGAAGGTAGCTAGTTTTTTTTCAGCCATTAGAATTTCAATGTTCATACCAAATTATAAAAGGAGACATAACAAGCTGGTGTAATGAATACTCAAAAAAGCAAAAATACCAAAATGTCATGGACAAGGCTGAAAATAAAGAGGGCATTTATGATCAAGGCTGATCAGAAATCCTACATGTATCCGTATAAATGACTTATGACCAAGGCATAAAACGAATATTCTCCGCAGGACATGTATCTCTAGAAACATGAACTAAAACCTGGACATGGATGAGATTCCTTTTAATTATTGCTTTGAAATTTACAGCAAACTGAGTCATGATTGGCAACAAAACATCACAAAAAAAGAAACGTGAAAAGAAACGTGCTCTGAGATACTAAATATTACTTTAGATGACATGAATACCTTTTTAGAAAATAATCTTGACACATAGTATATAGAGTGTGCACATTCAAATTTTAACTTCTGGCTCAGTTTTTGAAATCAGATTTTCAAATTAACTGGACAAAACACATATGTGGTCTGCTTTTTGACTACACAAAGTGCTCGAACTATAGATAATGACAGTGTGTTGAAATGAAACTTTGGACATTATGCATATCTATCATCATAATAATAGAAGTTTCTTTTCCAGAAGAGCTTCATTACTGTCTTTGTATGGGTACTGAGAGATTTAGAGGTATAAAATAACTAAAGGTTTGGTCCTTCTAAGTTACTATCAGTTATAACTGTTGGCACCTCTCCAAGGATTTCTCTTCACAAACTGGTAGTGATGTATTTTTCCTTGACATAGTATTATACTGGAGCATTGAAATTTAAAGCAGTTGAACAAACCTAAGCTACTAATGTACTGCCTCTGTTATTATTTGTTTGACAATGGTTGGTTTGAAACTAATATAACTAAAGGCAATTTCCTATGGATTGAAATTTGAGTTCCAGAAAGACAAGAGCTTGAAAGTTGTATACTTTTGGCAATGTAAATTGTATATTTTTGGCAATGCAAATTGTATATTTCCAGCCGTGCAATTTCCTATGCATATAATCCTACAGCTAAGATATTGTCAGCTCATGCATATTTGATATTTTTTAGACACTGTACTCTTTTTTTTTTGGGGGGGGTGGGATTGCATATATACTGTACTCAATGAGGCATAATGCAAAACATTTGTGTACTTAATAAGGGTTATAAATACTCTTCACCCTTTGAGGCATATCTAATCAAATAACATGGGCTGCAGAAGTATCTCTAGAATCAAATACACATGTCCCTCGCTTTCTGGGTGCCAGCCATACGGGTATGGATATCAAGTACGTATAAGTGTATACTGCAATTGTATTTCTAGCATTATTTACTATAGGGAAAAGAGACTATATGACATCACGTATGACATCACCATGATGTCACCCCTTAAGAAGCAGAACGGAGTAGAGCGTGGTTCATGGCGCTCTGCCAGCTCCGCTGCAGAGGTTTCCGACCCCGTCAATCGCTTCTCGGTGGGCAGGTGCAGAGCCTAGGATGTCATGCTGGTGTGCGCCGCCGCCATGTGAATGGGGTGAGGTCGTTGCACTGGCTGCTGGGCAGCGTTCATGGCGTTCGTGGGCGCACGCTGCGCAAGCGGCCGACCAAGCGAAGAAGGCAGGGAACGGGGAGAGGAGAGAGAGATGACGCGCCGCGGGGCTCGTGGAGGCCATCCGTGCAGCGCGCGGGGTCGAGCGCCGGGTAGCCGGTGCCCGGCACTATGGCAGGGCGGCGGTGCAGGCTCTCCCCGACGAACAGGCCAGCGGCGGCATCTTCTATTGTTGAAGATCGAAAAAGAGGAGAGAAGAGAGTTGTCGAGGTGATTCAAACCTTGATGCCGAGTTGCTTGTTGTCCGGTGGTCGTAGGCGTCGGCGTGGAGAAGGAGCTGGCGTTGCAGTGGTTGTGGACGTCGGCGGGCCTTGCGCGGCAGTGGCGGAGGCGGCGCGTGGTAGGCGCGGACGTCAGCGGCCTTGCGCGGAGGGGGCGGCGGTGGCGGGCTGTGTAAGGCGCGGCCCGAGGCGCGAGGAAAGGGAGGAAGGGGAGCGCGATTGGAGGAGACACCCGTCCGATTTGACAGCACGTCAAGGTCAATGCACGGGGGGAGCGTGCGACGCAGCGTGCCGTGGGAATCGCGCTGGAGCCTGGTCAAGGAAGATGTGCGTAGCCACGCTGGGAAGCGTGCTGTGGCAGTCAAGGAGCCAGCGTGCGGTGGGTGCTGGTGACAATCAAAGAGCCCGGCGTGCGATGCGTGCTGTGGCCGATTGGTGTCCCAATCTTTTTAGTGGTAGAGATTTAGGACTGTCCACAGTCAAACTTTATAGCTTTGAGCCTTTGACCATCAATTTCTAAAAGAAATATATAGATTGACAACATATTGATGTTACTAGATTCAACATTATTTTCATAAACCTTCTATCATAAAATGATTCTACAGATATTTCTAGTCAAAGTAACGTATTGGAAACTTTCCTAATGTCCTTGAAAACTTTCCTAATGTCCTAATGGATTTATATTTGGGATCAGGAAGTAGCTAGGTATTTAGGCTTCGAGGGCTTCATATTGAACTGCTAGGCAGTGTGTAGTATTTCCATTATAATCATTTCTACCCCATGTATATTCTGTTCTGGACTTATTAACTATTTGCATGTTACTTTATTGGAGCAGAAATTTTTGCATTCATGTGTTTTGCTTCATCACTTGTTGGTGTTGGAGTATGTATTTAGGCCCATGAGGCTAGGCCCATGAGGCCCTTGTATGACTTATATTGCTACCCTTCTAGGGTTAGCTAATTAATCTAATCACAAATTATAGCATGGTATCAAGCTAGGGTTTCCTTCCCTCCCTTCCCGGCCGCCACCACCTCTGCTGCCGCCGGCGCCGCCGCCCGGCGCCATGGCCGGCGAGCCACCTACCTCTTCTCCCTCCCGCCGCCCATCCCTTCATCCCGGCGCGGGCGCAGCGGGCGCGACCCGGGCGCGGGCGGCAGGCGCCGGGCGCCGCCGGCGGCACCTTTGCGCGGGGCCGCGGGCGCGGCTCGGGGCTGGCGCCGCCGGGCGCAGCACGCAGCCGACGCGGCCAGCACGGGCGCTGGCACGCAGCCCCGGCGCGGGCGCGCAGCCTCCCAGCGCGGGCACGCAGGCCTCGCGCGGGCACGCAGCCCCTGGCTACGGCTGCGGGTGCCCCTCCGCAGCAGCTGCCCCTGGCCACCTCTGCAGCTGCCACCTGGCCTCTCACAGCCGCCCCCGGCCAGCTCGCTTTTCCCGCCCGGCGCTGCTGGTACCCGGCCCGGCGCGGGCGGCCCCTCTGGGTGCTGCAGCAAACCCCTGCTGCTGGAGCTCCTCTGCTCGCCGGTGGCTCCTGCCCGGCGCGCGGCCGGTGCCCCGCCCGGCGTCCAGCAGCAGCCCCCGTTACCGGCAGTGGTGCCGCCAGGGGTGCTCTATTCCCCGCGCCTCCACCGCCCCGCCTGCTTCCAACAGCCCCTACGCGGCCGCACCTCCGACGCCACTCGCCGCCGCCATCGTCGCCGCCGGCCACGCCCGGAGGGCAAAGCTCGGTTACGCGCCGCGCTCTTGCCTGGGAGGCGGGGCGGGATGCGACGACGTCGCTCATCGCCGCCGAGGCGGAGCTTGGCCTCCCGCGTCCCCGCTCCGGGGGAGCCGTCGTCGCTGGTGGGCTCCCTGCCTCGGCGCCGCCACTGGGCTGCCGTCCACGGCTGGCCGGCCCTTCCCCCGCGACGTCAGGCGACCCGCCCGTCCTTCCGGCGCGGGGCGCGCTTCCAGGGGAGGAGCCACCGCCGCAGCGGCCATGGATGGCCACTCGCCGCCTTCTCCTCCACCCGCGGCTCCTCGGCCGGCGGCCATGCTCACTCCGGTGCTCCTCCGGGGTTTCACTTCGCATCCCGTGGGCTACACTTCCGATTGCCTCGCCCGGGCCTGTCGGTTGGGACCCGGCTGCCTTGGTCTACACCTTCGGGCTGGGACCCGGTCGGTCCCTACTGGATCGGCCGACTCGGGCGCCTCGTTCCACACCACGCCTGATGCGAGTCTACTTTCCTCTCTCCGTTCTCCCCCACCCTTCCTGTCCCTCTTCCATCATAGTCGCAAATGGCTTTTTGCATTCTGTCTCCTCCGTAGGCCTTGCCCGATTCCCATGGCTCTTTTCATATCCCCGATGTTCTTGTGGCTCCCGGTATGGTTCACAACCTCCTCTCTATTTCGTCGCCTCACGGCCGACAACTCTTGTTCGGTTGAGTTTGACCCTCCGGCCTCACCGTGAGGGAGTTAGCCTCCCGGCGTCCTCTTCTCCGGTGTGACCAAGACTGGGCCTCTCTACACCCTTCGTTTCCCTACTTCATTTGCACCTCCTTTGCCTTCTTCTTCACCCCAGCCCGGCATCCGCCGCCGCCACCACCACCTCCACTATGTGGCACCGTCGCCTCGGCCATCCTGGCCGGGATGCCCTGATGCAGCTCAGTCGTAGTTCCGACATTCGGTGCCCTCGGGCTCACGATGAGCACTTGTGTCATGCGTGCCAGCTGGGTCGTCACGTTCGCCTTCCTTTTCAGTCTTCTTCCTCACATGCCACTCGTGTGTTTGATCTTATCCATTGCGACTTGTGGACATCTCCTGTACTCAGCATGTCTGGCTATAAGTACTACTTGGTGGTGGTCGATGATTTCTCCCATTACTCTGGACTTTTCCCTTGCGTGCCAAGTCCGAGGCGTTCCCCACTCTCGACCACTTCTTCGGCTTGGGTGTCCACTCGATTCGGCCTCACCATCAAGGCCGTCGGTGCGACAATGGCCGTGAGTTCGATAACTCAACCTCACGTGCCTTCTTCCTTTCTCACGGTGTCCATTTGCGCATGTCTTGTCCGTACACCTCTCCCGAGCGGCAAGGCGGGCGCATGATCCGCACCACCAATGACACCATGCGCCCTCGCTCCGGGCATCCCTACCCGCTCACTTCGGGGCGAGGTGTCGCACACCTCCACCTATCTCCTTAACCGTCTTCCTTCTACTTGCTGCCCCGCTCCCACGCCTCACCACGCTCGTTTCGGTACCCCCTCACCGGTACGACCACCTTCGAGTCTTCGGGTGAGCGTGTTACCTAACACCGCCGCCACCGCTCCCCATAAGGCGGCTCCCCGGTCGACTCTGTGTCTTTCTCGGATACTCTCCGGATCATAAGGGTTACCGATGCTTTGACCTTACCTCTCGTCGTGTCCTCATCTCTCGCCACGTCGTGTTTGATGAGTCGGCATTCCCCTACACCACCACCTCCACCTCCATACCTCCTGCCGACCCCGTGGAGGATTCCTTTTTCACACCGACCCGGTGGTTCAGCCACCGTTCCCATTCACCCCTGCAGGGTGCTGCTTTCCGGCGCTTTCTGGTGGTCCCACCACGCCTCTGCCGGCCTCCAACCAGGACCTTCCACACCCGTACCTGGCACGGCGGGGGACGTCGCCCGTCCCGACCGGGGGCCACGCGCCGCCGCCACCTCCTCCCGGGCGTTTCGGCATCGTCTACCAGCGGCGGCGGGGAGCCGGCTCCGCTCCCACCTCTCGGGCGCTTTGGCATCGTCTACCGGCGGGGGGCTGGCTCCGCCGTTACAGCCGCGGCGGCTCCGTCGCCGCCCTCCAGCGCCCGTCGTCACCGGTGCGGGCTCCGCCGTCGACCCGCCACCTCCGGCGGAGCACCCGTACATGCCGGCCCCAACTCGGGCCCGACGCGCCCTCGCGCCGAGCCGCCCGGTGTACCATCCGCCTCTTCTGCACCCGGGACCCTCGTCACACTCACCCGATGGTGGACGGCGGGGCATCCCGCCCGAGGCCCTCACCGCCGCGCTTGCGATACGGGGATCTCTCCGGTACCCTCTTCCGTTCGCGCGGCCTTGGCGGATCCTCACGGCGTCGCGTGATGGAAGAGGAATGCGGCGCTCCTCGCCAACCGGACATGGGATCTGGTGCCCGACCGCCTGGCTCCAATGTTGTCACCGGCAAGTGGATACGGACACATAAGCGGCGGGCTGATGGTACCCTTGATCGGTACAAGGCTATTTGGGTTCTCAGGGGGTTTCACTCGGCGCCCGGGGGTCGACTACGATGAGACTTTCAGTCCGAGTGGTGAAGCCGGCTACCGTCCGCCGCGGTTCTCTCACTGGCTCTCTCTCGCCACGGCCCGTGCATCACCGGGCGTCAAGAATGCCTTTACGCACGGTTCTCTCTCGAGGCGGTCTGCGGCCAGCCTGCGGGTTTTGTTGACTCCTCTCGTCCGGATATGGTGCGTCGCCTCAACAAGTCTCTACGGCCTCAAGCGGCCCCTCGGGCTTGGCACTCTCGGTTTCTTTGCTTTCCTGGCGCCGACATTGGGGTTCGTGGAGGCCAAGTCGGATACGTCATTTGTTTATCTATCACCATGGAGCGGAGGCGCCTATCTGCTGCTCTATGTTGATGACATTGTGCTCACGGCCTCCAAATCCGTTCCTACTCCGGCGCATCATTGCCTCTCTTGGCCAGGAGTTCCGATGAAGGATCTTGGTACGGCTCCATCACTTTCGGGGGTCATAGTTGAGCCTCGTCCCACTGGCGTCCTTCTTCACCGGCGCCGAGTACACTCTCGATATCCTGGAGCGAGCCGGGATGACCGGCGCAAGCCCTGCTCCACCCAGTTGACACTTAGGCCAAGCTGCCCGAGAGCGAGGGCCCTCGGTGGCGACTCCACTGCGTCTGGGGAGTCTTGGGGGCACTTCAAGTACCTCACCTTCACCCGGCCGGACATCACATATGCAGTTCAGCAGGTTTGCCTTCATATGCATGATCCGCGAGAGCCTCACCTCACTTTGCTCTCAAGCGCCTCCTCCGCTACCTCCGAGGCCTTTGTTGACTACGGCCTGCTCCTCCACCGGTCTCCCTCCACCGAGCTCGTCGTCTACACCGACGCCCGACTGGGGGGTGTCCGGACACCCGCCGGTCCACCTCCGGCTCTGCTGTCTTTACGGGCAGCAACCTGGTGTCTGGTCGTCCAAGCGTCGCCCGGTGGTCTCCCGCTCTAGTGCCGAGGCGGAGTACCGCATTGTCGCTAACGGCGTGGCCGAGGCCTCCCGGGCTCCGACGGCTCCTCGCCGAGCTCCACGGTCCCCTCTCACGGAGCACGCTGGTCTCTCTGCGACAACGTCGGTGCGGTGTACCTCTCCACCAACCCGGTTCAGCACCGGCCGGACCAAGCACGTGGAGATTAACTTACACCGTCCCGCGATCTGGTCGCCATCGGCAATGTTCGGGTGCTACGTCCCGACCACCTCTCGGTTTGCCGACATCTTCACTAACGGCCTCCCTTCCTTGATCTTCTCCGAGTTTCGCTCCAGCCTCAACATCACCAGTGGCTAGTTGCGTCTGTGGGGGGGCTCGTGTGTGTGCGTGCTTCTTTTCTTGTCCATGCGGAACTCCCTGTGCCGGTAGTTCAGGCTCATGGGGGTGTTGGAGTATGTATTTAGGCCCATGAGGCTAGGCCCATGAGGCCCTTGTATGACTTATATTGCTACCCTTCTAGGGTTAGCTAATTAATCTAATCACAAATTAGCATGATCTGCAGCTTTTGGATTTTCTTATAGAAGCTATACCATATTGAGATGGCAAATTTAACTAAGTGAAACACTAATGATGCTGGACCTAAATCCTGATGATATCCAGCTTATTAAGCAACCTTTGAATACTGGATTAGCAAATTTTGAAACTAGGAACACTTTAGATAAAGATATGTTAAGCTGCAGAACCTTATGAACATGGTTTGTTGAATTAGCATTAAAGTTCGGTTTTTGGATATATATAATAACAATATCATAATGCTTGTTTTAAATAAAAAACTCATTTTGTCAGGCTACTTGTGGAATTCCTGAAGTTGCTTTTGCAACATTTGAAAACATGGAATATGGAGGTGAAGGTATGGCCACCATTTAAACTAATTTTATGCTATGGACTTCTGTCATTTCCTATTAAGATGTGCTAGTTTGTTAATTAGATAATGATTCCACATACATATATTGAGACTTGGAAGTGTGGCAGCCACCTTCCTTTTTTTGTGCTGATGTGGTTTTACATTTTTGAAACCAAGTTGTGTTCATTTGGCTGTGGTACTAGGAGTTTCATAGATGTTCTGTTTTGCTTTTAACATGGTTTGTGTAAAACTAGCTGGTGCCTCAGAAGCTCTTTTGTATTGAGGCTATTGAATGCTGCCACCTTCATATTTTGCTAACACAGTGAAATGGATACAGCACATGTTCTTTTAGAGTTCTTGACCTTATTGCAAAATAGCTCCGACAGCGGGGAAATAGTCATTCTTTCTGCGGGTGTTTGCCTGTTTGAGCGTGACCATTTTGTATTCTGTTTTTCCTAATACCATTGCCCTTTGGCCTTTGCTATCGCTTTTTGATGTATCTGAGGAGTGCTGAAACAGTACTTCATGCTTCTCTTACTAGAAAGAAAAGTATCTGGCTGACTTATGTGCTGCTGTTCATTGTTGGTACTTTGCCAAATGGATACTGATTTTTTCCCATGTCTTTCCAGATTACATGAAACCTGATACTGAATCTTATAACTGGGTTATACAAGCATTTACTAGAGCAACGTCCTATGACAGGTATACTTAATATTTACTTCGTTTTTTTTTACATATATAACTACATATAACTCTGCCATATTTGTTTGCTATATTCTGTTCTTCCTTTTTACCTAGCTCTCTAGCCAACACAATCATGTTTGTATTCACATCTATTTGTTAGAATCAAATCTGCTCTCCTGGGCCCAAATAATGTGTAAAAGAAACATATAGATAATTATAACCCAAAACGATTCATGCAGGGGAAACTCTACACTATGTAATGTTACTTCTTGTTTCCGTTTTATAACATAAGACAGTAAGCCCTGCCCTACCAAAATATACTTATTATATAATCTTTTCAGGAGTGATTTTCTCATATGACTGTTCTTTGAGAATCAAATCTGACAACAGAGCAAAGAAGCCATTCTTTTTCTTTTCTTTTTTTTTTTTTAAAAATCTTCCCTTTACCAGCTTTTGTTTCAACAGACAACTTCATATCAGCTTGTTACAATTGGCTCTGTATTTGAGTTCAAATGTAGTTAGTGATTACAACTTACAAGCATTACTCTTTCTTATATTCTATGATGTGTTTGGCATTCAGGGCAGGGGGGATGTGGCAGAATTACTCGGGATGATGGTGGAAGATCACAAACGTATTCAGCCTAATGCAAGAACTTATGCGTAAGAACATTACCTATTAGCATATTTCAGTGTTTACGATTCGAGTCCCATGTGGAAGCAAGTATACCATGTGCTGCAGCTCCACATGCCATATGGATGCCAATTGTCACATACTATTCTGTGCTGGCTCTAATTTTTCTTGTAACTCTTGTTTTTCTTTCGAAAGTAATGAACTGATGATCAGGTATTGTTTTCAGGTTGTTAGTGGAATGCTTTACAAAGTACTGTATGGTTAATGAATCAATCAGGCATTTTCGTGCCTTACAAAGAATTCCTGGAGGAACAAAAGTCCTTTACAATGAAGGAAATTGTGGTGATCCACTTTCTCTCTATCTACGATCGTTGTGCCTTGATGGTTAGTTTTCATTCTTCTATACATCAGATAAGAGTGGTAAAGTTACTAATTGTGTTGACTGTTGAGTTATTTGATTATGAGTTATGGTCCTCCTAGTGGACAATGTTTACGGCCTGTTTGGTAGAGAGCTCCTGGAGTGATTCCAATGGGAGCCCTTCCAAATGGCAGTTCTGAAATGAACTGAGATGATGGGAGCTGAAAAAAACAGCTTCTTATTCACTTCCTCCATGGAGTTTATCCTAGAGAATAACTTTTTGTGCACAATATCACTGATCCACGATATCACTTCCAGGGGGGAAGCTCTACTAAAGAGGCCTTTAACAAGGACCTAGCATTATTTTATCAGTAAAGGAGAGAATTTTTTTTCTTATATTCTTCAACCTAAGGAATTGTTATCTTCACATTTCAAAGGTTCTGTTTTATGGAGAAATATGATATAAATTAGCTTTCTATTGGACTTGTAATTATTAGAATAATCCCCTTTTAGAATAGTAAAAGCAGTCCCTACGAAATAGCTGTAGTAATTAGTAAAGGTCCAAATTACTCCCCCCCCCCCCCCCCCCCCACCCCCACCCCCCAAAGTTTGGCCTATGTCCTGGTAACCCCCTAAACTAACATTTGGTTCAAACCGTACTCCCTCTAGCTATTTCAGTTGGTCCAATTTACACCTTAAAGAGATTTTTCTTTTTTGTTTCTTTATGTACATATTGTGTGTTAGTTTCAGATTTTGTGAGGTGACAGTGGGCATCATATTTGTGTTAGAAAAATATGTTTTAGATTTTTCATCATTATGTTTTGTACTATGTTCTATTTCTAGTGTTTATTTATTATTAAATTTCCTAAGCTATCAAAATAGTGGTGAAAATTAATATGTATTTTTACAACACAAAATTTGATATTGAAACTCAACTTATAGTGGAGAAACGAAAATAATAAATCTTATCTAAGGAAACTAGACCAACTGAAACAGTTGGAGGGAGTAAGTTGAAGCAAATGTTAGTTTTAGGGGGTTATCTCGATATAGGCCAAACTTAGGGGGAGTAATTTGGACCTTTTCCTTTTAATTATGCTGTTTAGATTTGTTTCCCTTCATGAAGTTCTTTAGTACTTTCCTGAGCAGGTAACTTAATTTTTATAACCAGGAAGGCCTGTTGAGTTGCTTGAGGCGTTAGAAGCAATGGCTAATGATAACCAAAGTATCGCACCTCGAGCAATGATCTTAAACAGAAAATATCGCACATTGGTGAGCTCCTGGATAGAACCATTACAAGAAGAAGCTGATGTTGGTTTTGAAATTGATTATGTGGCCAGGTATGTGTCCATGAAGTTTGAGGTTGTTACCTCAAGCATATCAGCTTTAGTTGCTCACATGGCATTTTTTTTTTCCTTCTAATGATGAAATGACATATATATTCTTTTAAAGTTTGGTGAGGCGTAGTGCAGAACTTGCCTCCGCACCCTGTAACATGTGATACTATGCACGATGTTGCTTTTGGGCTAGTATAAAGGGAGAGCAAACATGGAGAGAGAAGTGCACAGTTACACAACATATGCATGTGCAGAGTCTTGTTCATGTTAGTTACTCTGTTGGTACCACATTCGTGCTTTATGTAGTTCACTATGCTGTTCTTCCATGTCTCTGGTACTTCTAGCAAGAGTTATCTTCAGGCGTAAATGTTGATTCAGGGTGCCAATTGAGTAAGATCACAACTGATTGAATTACATTTCTAAGATTAGTTCTATTTTCATTTCTAAGATTAGTTTTTGCTGTCAACTTTGACAATCTCGTATGGCTATAAATAGTCAGACATCTGAATATTTGAACGCCATGTTTTGCAGTATAATTCTTTTTTTGCATTGCATACTTGGAATGGCTCTTCAGCTCATGCTGGCTTCGCATTTGCAGATATATTGAAGAAGGGGGTCTTACAGGAGAGCGCAAACGTTGGGTGCCTCGCAGAGGAAAAACTCCTTTGGATCCAGATGAATTTGGATTTGCCTATTCAAATCCAATAGAAACATCCTTTAAACAGCGATGCTTTGAGGAATTGAAGTTATATCATCGAAAACTCCTAATTACATTGAGAAATGAAGGTCCTGGTATTTTGGGTGATGTCTCTGGAGAAGATGTACGCAGAGTTATTGAAAGGCTAAAAAAGTTAGTTGTAGGGACAAAGAAAAATGTTGTTAAGCCCAAGGCGGCAAGCAAAATGGTAGTATCTGAACTGAAAACTGAGCTTGAAGCTCAAGGATTACCTACTGATGGAACTAGACAAGTGCTTTACCAGAGAGTTCAAAAGGCTAGGAGAATCAATCGTTCACGTGGCATACCACTTTGGGTTCCTCCCGTGGAAGATGAGGAAGAGGTATGCAATGCGACAATGTTTATTTTGATAATTTTTCTAATGGCATGCTATGTGATAGTGTCACTACCACTTGCAATATTTTCCTTTTCAAACTTGATGTATAGATTGTAAGCATGGATTCTTGATAGGTTGATGAAGGTTTAGATGAGCTGATCTCACGAATCAAGCCAGAAGATGGGAACACAGAGTTCTGGAAACGCCGTTTTCTGGGAGAAACTCGAAACTATCTTTGTGAAGAAGATAGTAAAGAAGACGCTCAAGATTTAGATGATGAATTGGAAGATGATGATGACGACGAAGACGATGAGGATGATGATGAATCTGTAAAAGAAGCAGAAGACGAGATAGATGATGAAGAGGTTGTTGAGCCAACAGAAAATCAAGTTGGTGATGAGACTAAAGGTAAACCATCAAAAGAACCCAATCATCATCTTCAAATGATTGGGGTACAGTTACTGAAGGATCTGGAGAAGACACCTGTTTCTTCAAAAAGTTAAAGCGGATGCCAGAGGTATGGACTTAATGCTTCAGCATGTGCAATTTTTCTTTATCTTGAGCATTCATCATGGGAAATTATTGTTTGTTCTCTTTTGTTGGCCTGTTTGGTTCACACCCTAGCAAAGCTGTCTGACCCAGGCATCCCTGGCTTCCAAATTTGGTTGCCTGTGGCCAGATCTTGTTGCCTAGCTCAGGCAGCTCAGGGCTGCAACCAAATATGCCCTACTCTTGGAACATGCAGGCTGTGATAACTCCTAAATGTGGAATGCATTGGCCTTTTTGTTTAAAATGTTTGGTTATATTATGTTTGTTGCATTTATTGGTAGAGCTGAATTTTTTTAGTGCCCGTTATAGATTGATGATGATGAAGACTGGTTTCCTGAAGATCCAATTGAAGCTTTTAAGGTTATGCGAGAGGAGAGGATGTTTGATGTATCAGACATGTATACTACTGCAGATGCCTGGGGATGGACATGGGAAAGAGAGAGAAAAAATAAGATGCCACGTAAGTGGTCACAAGAATGGGAGGTTGAGTTGGCTATCAAGATAATGCATAAGGTATTCTTAGCTCTATAACCACTGCAGGTTCTGTTGGATGGACTTAAGATTCTTCCATAATCTTCACCTTCAAGTTAAATAAATACATTTTTCAATCACCTTGAAGTTGAATAAATACATTGTTTTTCTCGTTATTTTTCTATCATTGAGGTATTTTGGGTTCTACCTAAACTATTTGTTGTTGGAACAATTGATCACTGCTTCATCGAATTTCAGGTAATAGAACTGGGTGGTACTCCGACAATTGGTGATTGTGCCATTATATTGCGAGCTGCTATGAGAGCACCACTCCCATCTGCTTTTATACCGATATTGCAAACAACACACAGTCTAGGTTATAAGTTTGGAAGGTAAGATTTTGATTACTTTTCTTCTTATTATGTTCTCTATAATTTTAGGTTTTGCTAAGACAATGCTGTTGTCGAGTAGCATGGCTAATGCATTTTTTCCTTTTTCCTTTGTGCTTTATTCAGCCCACTGTATGACGAAGTAGTTCTATTGTGCCTTGATCTGGAAGAAATTGATGCAGCCATTGCAGTAGTTGCAGAAATGGAGACTTGTGGGATTAAAGTGCCAGATGAAACCTTGGACAAGGTGCTTGCATCCAAACATTCTGGAAACTCTGCCCTCCCACCACCTACAGAGGAGTAATCGATTTGGACCTGCGAGCCTTTTGCTGCCCGTGCCTGATGTGACACCAGAAAATCACAAAGGGCATACGTTTGGAGCTTCTCCTGGGAAAGAACATCTTGTATGTCAATTTGTCGGTGCTGTGTGCCCCACGATAGAGGAGATATGGATGTGTTAGTATGATACCTGGCATGGTATATATTTGATTAGTCCGTTCCGTTGAATGTTCATATGAATGGTGAAGCATGAGAAAAACTCTAGTTTTTCTTAACTGGTAGAAGAGTGGGTGCGTCTAAAAAATGTAACTTCTGCTTTAGGACTAAATTCTAATGGTCAAGATCGGTTAAGTATTGCTGTAATAATTCTAACAAATCTCATCAATCCAAAGGCAAAGCCAGCCCCGCCCCCCCACACACCCTCCCCACCCCCCCCCCCACCCCCCAAGAAAACAAAAGCAAAAAAGAACTTCATGCCAGTTTTGAATAAACGGTTTTCTGAAGCTTGTGGACAAATTGAACCGTCTAATCTAATGCAAGTTCTGATTGTTAACTGTCTTGTCATTGTGAACGGAAACCACCGCTTGACTTATTTGATGGGAAGAAGTTTCTTTGACTCCAAATTATTATCTTGGTTTGATTTATCTTCTTGAACTCAAAAGTTGGACATCTTACCTCCCTCAACTCTTTAAATTGTTCAATTATGTTTAAGGTGGGTTTATATTTTGTTTCTTTTTTATTAGTTCTGAAAAACTAAGTAAATACATTGTAAGGTTTTAAAACCATGAATGTCTCTGAGCTTATAAAAATTTTGAAAAATATCTTAGCGAGATTGGGACATGAAACAAATACATATTTTAAGCTCATGAAAATATCAAGCTTACAAAAAATAGATTTAGCTCTAGGAATATGAAAAATATCATAAAATATTGTACTAATCAATATCTTAACATGTTTTGAAACTTTCCACAACAAGATGCAACAAGCATGAATTCATTTGACATAAAATAGAATGTTTTAAAAAATTTTCCACACACTTTTTTTTTATATTTTGAAAGCTTCTAGTAATATTTTCATGAGCTCTAAATATTTTGTTTGGTTTTTTTTGTGTATCATAAATCTCAAGGTTTTTTTTGAAACTTCTATAAGCTTAGAGACAATTTTTATTGTTTATTATAAACTTGTGAGGTATTTACTAATTTTTTCTACATCATACTAAAGAGATAAAATTTCTCTCCATCCATTTTTCATCCACGTCTGTCTACTTACGCCCTTCGATCCTTGCATATGACTCGAACTCGTAACTTGAACTCTTATACAAGCTCGGACAACTTGCGTTTAGCGATGATGGATATAGAGTCTGATTTCAACATGTATTGGATCATACCCTATGTATCTTGTATGTGGTCCGACATGATCCACGCTCATACGATTAGAACAACTCACATTTAGCGATGATACAATGTTTGATTCCTATATGGGCTCTGTTGCAATGCATTGGCACGTTTGCTAGTTAACTAAAAGAATAATGTTGTCTTGAAAGCCATTTCTAACCTGAGCAGAGAGGTAAAGGGTTTGTTTGGATCATGACTCGATTATTTTTAATAGATTATGCATAGGATTTTCTTTATAATCATGATTATGGATTATGGTGATTAATTGTGGCTTTTTAGAGTGTCCTTTATAGTTTGGCGAGCTGGACAATTAGTTGGGGGAAAGGTTTATTTTTATACAGCATCCATAATCCCCTATAATCTGGTCTCACCTAAATTATGGTATAATGGTAATCAAAAGTTTTGATTATATTCATCCATCATATAATCAACTATGTTTGACTCAAAAATTTGAGTACATAATCTGATTATATAATCGAAGGGTATTCAAATACGATCAAACTAGGTAAAATAAAAAATATCTTGTTTTATAAAGTTCAACAAGAAAAAGAAAAAACACATTACGACCGAAAGAAAAAGGGATGTATCTTTTTTCCATATTCGCTGGGTAGGCCTGGGCCGTGCAGATTGATGGGTTAGAAGTGGCGGGCCGCAGTCCAGAAATACCAAAGCCCACTTGGACGACGGCTGCAGCCGCCCCCCGCCGCAAGGCGATCATCAACAACGAGTAAAACCCTAAACCCTAGTGGATGCTTCTAGAGCCGCCGCGCACCCTCCATTCGTCTCGCCCGCCCTACCTCTAAAATCCACCCGTCCCCGACCTTCTCGGCGCCTCGCGTCCTTTCCCCCTCCGCAAGAAAGAAGCGAAGCAGCAACTCTCCGCCGCCTTCGTTCCCGTTTCCTCCACACCACCCAAAGCTCTCGCCGACCAACCACAGCCTCGGCCTCCGCGCCTCCTTCCGCAATCATGTACCGCGCGGCCGCTAGCCTCGCCTCCAAGGCGCGGCAAGCCGGGAGCAGCTCCGCCGCTCGCCAGGTGAGAGCAGACTCGTGTTGATGTTGTGATGGGGTCTGATAAGGACCCCGCTCTCAGATTTGGTAATGAGGGTTCTGGTAGTTCTGCGGGAAGGGCATAGTTGAGTCTTTTGAACTCTCTGCTACTTTAGATTGCTTATAGGATTCGGTGGGTTTGGGGTTTGCGGTATGATGTTGCTATTTTGGTGGGGATCTGTAGTTCGCTAGTGCAAGATCTAAGCTAGCTCGCTAGTGCCGTACTGGCGTCGGGCTTTCCATTGATCTGCGGTGGTGATCTCGTCGCTACCGTGCTCCAGTTAGCTGTTAAACCTCGAATACACTCATGGGCAGCTGGGGAACTTCGATCTCAACCTTGGGGGCATGGCAGTCTCTAATTGATCGCGTGGCTTCAAATTGAATGTGCTCATTCTCAGCTGTTGTGTGTGATGCTTTGTAGGTTGGAAGCAGGCTTGCCTGGAGCAGGAACTATGCTGCCAAGGACATCAAGTTTGGTGTCGAGGCCCGTGCTCTGATGTTGAGGGGTGTTGAGGAGTTGGCAGATGCAGTCAAAGTGACAATGGGTCCTAAGGTATAAACCTTCTTATACAGATACCTGGACAATATGAATGACTACAAAATTTTCTTAATAGAACACAGCATCGCCTTCTAGTTATGCTGAACACTTTCATATGTCAGATTCCTCCCTGATGTCAATATTCTAGGAGCTACAAATGCTCATTATTGCACTCACTGATTTCAATATTGTTTGGTGTGTTTTACTCTGTTGTAATTGTAACACTGTTGCATTAGTTGTTTTGTACCTGAACTTATTGCCTGCCTTCTGCAGGGGCGCAATGTGGTTATTGAGCAAAGCTTTGGTGCACCGAAAGTCACAAAGGATGGTGTGACTGTTGCGAAGAGCATTGAATTTAAGGATAGGGTAAAGAATGTTGGTGCAAGTCTTGTGAAACAGGTTGCTAACGCAACTAATGACACTGCTGGTGATGGTATGTCAACCTTTGTGTGCTGATTTTGGTTTATTGTGAACAAATAGTGATTTTTGTAAAATATTATTACAAAGCTTGTCTTCTGAACTTCCAAACATGTTCCTTGTGTGGTAGTATTCCTGTGTTCCTGGAGTAGATGGTGCTGTTTCTTCAGTTTCATTGTTGCTACACATTTGTTTGATATACTGTTTGGGTCCTTGGGAACTGTAGTCTGTGATTCCAATATGTTCTGTATTGCTCGTTGTTGCCTTTGCTATTTTGTGAAGTTTGTTAGCTCTGGTGCTGTGGTGGTGTGAATGCTGTTATTTTCTCCATTGGTGTGAATACGAGCCTTTAGTTGCTTCTTTATAATAAGATTGTATATATAAGGTCATCTAATTTCCTGCTGTGCTGCCAATAACACTCCCTCCATAAAAGAGGCATATTGCATCTTGGAATCAGTTAAAAGTTTGAATTTTTGACCAACAATTAATGAAATTTTAGGAATGTTCTAATGTATAAAAATCATACAATTAGATTCATAGAGTCATATTGCAATGTTGTTTCAAACTATATTGGTTTTGTAGCTATCTATATTTTGAGAAAAAAATAGTTGAAAGTCTGACCGGTCTAAAAGAAAATATGCCTTGTATTGTTGAATTGTACGTAGCTTGCTGATGCTTTCTTTTAACCGTACCTGATCTGATATCCAAAAATTTCAGGTACCACATGTGCCACTGTTTTGACAAAAGCAATATTTATGGAGGGGTGCAAATCTGTTGCTGCTGGAATGAATGCAATGGATTTAAGGCGTGGAATCTCAATGGCTGTTGATGCTGTTGTGGCCAATCTGAAGGGCATGGCCAGAATGATCAGCACTTCAGAAGAAATTGCACAGGTATCTCTGCAAGTCCCTAGTTACTTTATTATTTTGTTCTTATCATGTCCATCCCTTCACTTTATTCTAATCTTTTCTCTATCATGTGAAGGTGGGTACAATATCAGCAAATGGGGAAAGGGAAATTGGTGAGCTTATTGCCAAGGCTATGGAGAAGGTTGGCAAAGAGGGTGTGATCACTATTGCGGTAAGTTAAAACCAAAGCTGAGAATACCTATTGTAGGTTATTCCTCTAGGGGCCCTTCTGTTTCCACTGTATGATTAGTCCACTTGCCTTCTTAATATAATGATATGCAGCTCTCCTGCGTGTTCGAGAAAAAAAAAATAAAAATTAGTCCACTTGCACTAGTATCTAAACCAGTCCAACACTATTGGTAATTTGGCTCATGCACACAGCTTCAGTTATTCTAATTGTCTACAACTTTACATGGTTCTGTTTGTGAGGTGTAATTGTACTGATAAATGTACATTTTGATTGTTTCCTTGTTTGGCTGTGCCACCATGTCAGTCATTAGAAAATAGAAATATTTCTCAAAAGTTTTGAGCTACACCCTTGCTACATGTTATTAGAAAGATCAGTTAATTCTTACGGTGCTGTATGCTTCATCCTTGTCTTTTCTGGCTTCCTCATATTGCTCTTTTCTGAATTGTGCTGTTTCAATTTACTGATTTAAATGTTCTATAGGATGGTAACACCCTTTATAATGAGCTTGAAGTTGTGGAGGGTATGAAACTTGACAGAGGTTACATCTCTCCGTACTTCATTACCAACTCAAAAACCCAGAAATGTGTAAGTGCCCTTTATTTTTGCCTGTTAGTCTTATATGTTTTTCTGAGACCTTTGGTTGTGTACACCACGAGAATATCCTAGTTATACTTTTTGTATCACAGGAATTGGATGACCCATTGATCCTAATTCATGACAAGAAGGTTTCGAACATGCACGCTGTGGTTAAGGTTTTAGAAATGGCTTTAAAGGTAAATCTGTTTGCTCTCATTTAGCTGTAACATTATTGGTATCATTGTGGCCTTTGTTTATTCATTTTTTTCATTCTTTGCTTGGACCAGAAACAAAAGCCGCTACTGATTGTTGCAGAAGATGTGGAAAGTGAGGCATTGGGCACTCTGATTATTAACAAGCTTCGTGCAGGCATCAAGGTAGGTTGGTTCTGTCAACTTATGTGTCTAGTGCCATTTCTGTAGTTCTAATTGGGATGGCTTTCAGGTCTGCGCTGTCAAAGCTCCTGGTTTCGGTGAAAACAGGAAGGCAAACTTACAGGACCTGGCTATCCTTACTGGAGGAGAGGTAGGTTTCACAGTTGTTTCTGTTGTGCATTTTGTTTTTCTTTATAATTCAAAATGGCATGTCTGATCTCTCTGCGTCTTCATGATTCAGGTAATAACTGAAGAGCTAGGAATGAACCTTGAGAATGTGGAGCCTCACATGCTGGGTACATGCAAAAAGGTATAATAGAGGATTTAATATGATTTTCTATTTTCTGACATGTTTGTTTATTTGGATTGCAGCAACCTTCAGACTTAAGTCATAGTACAGTGTTGTGCTAGTACTAAATGCTATTGTGTTTGCACCTGTACTTTAATAATTTTATGTGCTGAATGATTTCCTTTTCAATGCAGGTGACCGTCTCTAAGGATGACACTGTTATTCTTGATGGAGCAGGAGACAAGAAGTCTATTGAAGAGAGGGCAGAGCAGGTTCATGCAATATATTACTTATATTGTGCTGACTTGAATTGCTTCTTTCTGGTACTGATAGTTTATGGATGGATGTTGCAGATTAGATCAGCAATTGAGAATAGCACTTCAGACTACGATAAGGAAAAGCTCCAGGAGCGGTTGGCAAAGCTCTCTGGAGGTGTTGCTGTTCTGAAGGTGAGGTTATTGACCTATGTATTTAGTAATGGAGATTACATGTTTTAAACTGTGTCTGATTGATATTTGCATTTGCTGATTTTGTGCCTATGTGTGCCTCCTTTGCTAGATTGGAGGAGCCAGTGAAGCAGAAGTTGGTGAGAAGAAGGATAGAGTGACAGACGCACTGAATGCTACTAAAGCTGCCGTTGAAGAGGGTATTGTACCAGGTAATGTATCATTAAAAGTTCTTGGGATGTTTATGCTGATTTCCTTTGTGTTAATTACTCCTGATCTCCTCTTGTGTCAGTATGCCTGATGGTCAAATCTTTAATTTTATATGCAGGTGGTGGTGTTGCTCTTCTATATGCATCGAAGGAGCTTGATAAATTGCAGACAGCGAACTTCGATCAGAAAATTGGTGTGCAAATCATTCAGAATGCTTTGAAGGTCGGGGGGAAGAAAGTTAGAAGTATTTTTCTGGACTCTACCTGTGTGGTAAGCTGACGTGGAATATTTTGTATGCAGACACCTGTACACACCATTGCCTCCAATGCTGGGGTGGAGGGAGCTGTAGTTGTGGGCAAGCTTTTGGAGCAAGGAAATACTGACCTGGGTTATGATGCTGCTAAAGGTACGATGTCTCAGCATTAGGCTGCAAATTCTCTCAAAACATGATCAGTTGCTAAAGTTGGGGATGTTTCTACATATGTTTGCTGATATGTCGTGAATACAGGCGAGTACGTTGACATGGTGAAGGCTGGTATCATTGACCCGCTAAAGGTGATCAGAACTGCTTTGGTGGATGCTGCTAGGTAAACTGAACTTCTATTCTGAACACTAGGAAGTTATTAACTAGTTCCCATGATAAACTATCAGCCAACAGCCAACAAAGGCTGTAATGCTCGAAACTCTGCTCTATCTCTATTGAACTGGCAACAATTTGTTCAGCTGGTCTTCATGACCTAGATTTATTACTTTGAACTTAGGTAGGTATTTCTGTCTGCTTTTTATGCTGGTGTTAACAAGTTGCCCTCACATTTTGCAGTGTGTCGTCCCTGATGACCACCACGGAATCGATAATTGTAGAGATTCCCAAGGAAGAGGCACCGGCTCCAGCAATGGGTGGAGGCATGGGTGGAATGGATTACTAAGACATCACACCCACGATATACACATCAAAGCAGGACTTCTTTTTGGCCGGTGCAAGTTCATCTTTACTGTATTTTGGTCGACGATGAGGTGGTTGTCAGGCGGATACAATTTTGAGTCTGCGGACGTAGGACATCTCAATGGCTCCAAACGGAGCTAGTGTGGGAATAATAAATACGAACAGTAGTTCTTTGAGATCTGAAGCTGTAGACCAAGATTGGATTCTGACACCTTGTGCCGAACTTAGTAGTCTGATTATTACATTTTTTGGCTGAGGTAAAATCGGATTGCCCTTCTGTTTTGTCAGCGTCGGAAAGGTCTTTGCTTCTGTGCTTGCTTCTGATAATCACAAGAAAATGCTTCTCCGTCTTGTACGTCCGCCGTCTTCTGATAATCATAAGAAAATGCTTCTCCGTCTTCTGCGTGATGAGCCTCCGTCTTCTCTGCCGTAGCACTAAGCACTAGTAGCAGTGTTTAATCGCTGGGCATCTAGTGATATCTATGTTTGGAAAAGCAATATTAGGTGGCTAGATCGGTTATACTCTTTATTCTAAATTACAAGACGTTACTTATTCTAACAAAATGTTTGACTAGTTTTTTTTTTATCTTAGGTTAAGTTTGATCATTGTCTTATTAAAAAAATAAGTAAATATAGCTAAATTTAATTTATTCTTAAAAAAATCAAACATTTTATAAATTAGAATGGATGGCAGCTAAGGATCTATCTTCTCAGACAGCAAATAGCTGGCTAGATTGATTTTATATATAAGTGTAAATAAGGACTATAAAAAATATCTTATAAATTGGGATGCGTCCAGGCAGTTTGATTTAATTTGTAGAAAATACGTGTAATATTTGTATCTTCAAATAATTTTGTTAAAAAACTAGATCCAAAAATCTTTCTCAAATGATACTAATTATGATACTAATCGATGATTTTTAATATTTATAAAAATTGCCAATATTTGTTTTAGGGAACGGCGCGTTGACAGATATTCCCATTCTCACGTTGCGGAGGGAGTAAGAAATTACTCATTGAAAAAAAAAAAAAAAAATTGTTCTCAACTCAAACAGCTACAACTATAGCTGTGTGCCGTCACTTGCTGGGCACCTATCTATAAACAGCTTATGCCGCAGCGTGCACCGTTCGCCGACGCTGGCTGGAGGCACAACACAAGACTAGGGGGAGGCGGTGAGCCTGGGCTGCATGAACGAGAACGACACAGGGGTTGGATTTGGGAACCGGGAGATGCTAGCTACAGTAGGAGGGATGCGACAAGACATGATCACCAGCCACCGATCCTGCCGTGATTCCCATTCCATCCACTTTTGAGGTGCGAGCCGCGCTCATCAGCAATGCAGCAGTTTGGACGTCTAGATCTGGCTGGGCCAGTCTGAATCTGATACATGGATGGCACCAAATTACACGTGACGGATTATATTCTGCCCCGGAAAATCACACACAGCTTATTCCATATGCGCCTGGTGAAAGCAGAAATAAAATGACAGCTTTTCCTTTTGGAAGCGCGCCGTCAGTTCAGGTGGTGCAGTAGTGTGCTTCAGCTTTCAATGAATTCTGAAAGAAAAGAAAGTAATAGAGCTGGAGTAACTCGTCTGAACTGCCGGAACTGGCAAGTATTTAAGAGCCTTCCTCCTCTTAACTCTTGTACTAATACTATAAGCTTATCATTCGTGACCAGAAAAACAACTGGAGGTTAATGAGCTAGTACGAGCGATCAGTACCGTTGTAAGTATGTACGTACTACGCTATGAATGGATGGGGAGCAGTGCTACGACGGGCGGTGGTTTGGTTTGTTGTGTGCCACTGTAGGGTGGTGGTTCCACGGTCACATCTCACAGGCAAAAAGACAAGGGGCCGGGATGCAATTACCAACGATCAACCATCTCAATTTTGAAATGAAGAGCAAAATGTGCGGTGAAGATGTTTAGGCAAGCGAAACATGTGTAGTGAAGACGATCGAGGACAGTACGGTTCCGAGGGAAAAACATAAATTAAGGAGTCTTTTCATATACTTATAATCGATGTTATCCTAAACACTAAATGTAAATTGTTTGTCACTTGCTGTTTAGCTATTATTCGGTCTAAACGGCCACTTAAATGGACAAAACGGTCAATTAAATAGGGTTTTTCGAGCTAATTGAAAGGCCGGGGCTTATGCCCTTAAATAAACTCTAAAAAGAAAAAGATAAGAGGAATACTTTATGAAACTTGACTCATTCGCGGTGTGTCCACAAACGTTAAGATCAAAGCTGACCTAAAACGCTCTGAAAATGATAAATTTGAGCTGATACAGCTATTGCAACAAATTATGCACACTGTGGCGGATGTGCCAAGTTCTAGATTTCTTAAGAATTCTGCTGAGTGTATTTTAGGAGGTCTTCATGATTCAACGAGAAGGTGGCTTCCATAAGAACTTCTCCATGGTTTTATTATAAGAAATCGATGGTGTTGCCAAGATATGTGAGCCATGTCACCGTTTGAGAGAGCATTCACAGATGTGTCCGTCATCGAAAACAAAATGAGGCGACTAGTTGTGGCAAACTTTTCACATTAGAGACTCCATTAGCAAACTTGGAGTACCTAAATTTCAAATTTGTTTAATCCACCATGTTAATAACATTACATGCAACCTGTCAGTCTGTCACAATCAGAATTTGTAATATCTTCTAGTGAGGTGAGTTTCTTCTAATATTTTGGTATTCAAATCGTATAAACTTTTCCTATCAAATGGCTCTTAGTGAGAATTCTCATATGTTATGACTAGTGGTATTGTTTTATTACTACTTAAAAATATTAGAAGTCCACCATTTTAGTAATGTGTTATCTGTCTAAGAAAAAAACAGATATTACGTACAAAAATTCTAAGTAATGGCATTATAAATTTATAATTTACACACACATTCTGAGAGAAATTTCATCATAAACCCTGAATTGTATATATGCGTGATTATATAGTTATTAGTACATACACATTCTGAGAGAAATTTCATTATAAACTCTGAATTGTATATATGCGTGATTATGTAGGTATTAGTAGTTAGTACTACTGATGGACTGATCGGGAAAGGCAGAGTGTATGCAAGAACGTGCAAAGCAGCAGCTTTGGAGGTTTATGAATGAACTGCGGAGGCGGTGGTGCCTAAGATTGTGGCTCGATTAATTAATTCCGTCCCATCTGAAGCGACCATTCTGCTGCCTCCCACTGCCACGAGCAATGCTAATCAGCCAATGCTAGCTACCCTATATAATCCATGGAGCTGCAGCTGCAGCTACAGGTGGAGGGAGAGGCGTTGCGCACGAAGCCATGAACGAACGCTTCACCTACTTGTCGGCGGCGGCCGTGCTGCTGCTGGCCGTGGGCATGCTCGCGCGGCCGTCCGAGTGCGCGCGCGCCTTCTTCGTGTTCGGCGACTCGCTGGTGGACAACGGCAACAACAACTACCTGATGACGACGGCGCGCGCCGACTCGCCGCCGTACGGGATCGACTACCCGACGCACCGCCCCACGGGGCGCTTCTCCAACGGCAAAAACATCCCCGACATCATCAGTAGGCTCGCTGCTGTCGTATTTGGAATGTGGTGCTAGCTGCCACGCACGCGCGCGCTAACCCTGCCGTCTGTCATGTCGTTGTTATCTATCGCATGCAGGCGAGCATCTCGCCGCCGAGCCCACGCTGCCGTACCTGAGCCCGGAGCTCCGCGGCCAGAAGCTGCTCGTCGGCGCCAACTTCGCGTCTGCCGGCGTCGGGATCCTCAACGACACGGGCTTCCAGTTCGTGAACATCATCCGGATGAGCCGGCAGCTCCAGTACTTCGGCGAGTACCAGGGCAGGCTGCGCGCGCTGGTGGGCGCGGCCCGGGCGCGGCGGCTGGTGCGCCGCTCGTTGGTGCTCATCACGCTCGGCGGCAACGACTTCGTCAACAACTACTACCTCGTGCCCTTCTCGCTGCGCTCCCGCCAGTTCGCGCTGCCGGACTACGTCCGCTACATCGTCTCCGAGTACAAGAAGATCCTCATTGTAAAACGCATGCATTCACTCTCTCTCTCTCTCTCTCTCTCTCTCTCTCTCTCTCTCTCCTTGCATTGTTGTTATTGTTCTGATCGGATCGGCAACCTAACCTGCTGCTCCATGGTGCATGCATGCAGAGGCTGTACGCCATGGGCTGCCGCCGCGTGCTGGTGACGGGCACGGGCCCGCTCGGGTGCGCGCCGGCGATCCTGGCGCAGCGCAGCCGGAACGGCGAGTGCGCGGCGGAGCTGATGCGCGCGGCGGCGCTCTTCAACCCGCAGCTGGCGCGCGTGCTGGACGGCTCAACGCGCGCCTCGGCGCCGGCACCTTCATCGCGGCCAACGCGTTCCGCGTCCACTTCGACTTCGTCAGCGACCCGGCCGCGTTCGGCTTCGCCACCGCCAAGGAGGCCTGCTGCGGCCAGGGCCCCCACAACGGGCTCGGCCTCTGCACGCCGGCGTCCAACCTCTGCGCCGACCGGAGCAAGTACGTGTTCTGGGACGCCTACCACCCCACGGAGCGCGCCAACCGGATCATCGTCAGCCAGTTCATGGCAGGATCGCTCGACTACGTCAGGCCCATGAACCTCAGCACCGCCCTCCAGATGGACGCCGCCGCATTTGATTAGACGAATTACATACAGGAAGCCTGATCGAGCCCCCCAGAGCCAGAGGATCGATCACAACTAATCCTCTGTCGTCGTCTGCGTCGTTTTAATCTAATTTGTAATATCTGTGACTGCCGTGTGTGTATCTGTGTCTGTGATGATCACATAAACAACATATACAGTGTGAGTTTGGGTGTTGATTTATCTTCGGATGACGTGTCAAATGCAGAGGACTTGTGTAATGTACATGTTACGCCGAAAGACAAGAATTGGAACAAACGCCAAAATCAGGAATTATTTGAGTTTTCAGGACATACATTTGTGGATCCCGTTCTATTTTTTACTTTTGTCTTGCCTGTTTGCATATTTGTGGATCCCGTTACGATGTGTAATTCCACCTCTCCAGCCAGGGCCGGCCCTGAGATTTTGGGGGCATGGCGAGACTAAAGATTAAGCCCCGCTCGTATTAGTTTGGATCTTAAGCTAAGAAAAAGTAGTTATCTAGCACATGGTTTTCATTATCCCTAAAAAAAGGCACTTGGTTTTCATTATTGGAAAAAAAATTATCGGAGGTCATAGATACATAGGATAAATGGGATATATCGGAAATATTTGACTAAATTCAAAAAAAATTCAATTTTTTTAAAAAAACCTATAGAATTTCACTTGAAACTATTTCTAAACTATTAAACATCACTTGTTAAAAAACAATAATAAATATTATAATTCTGTGGGATTTTGCTGTGGGTAAAACTGGACCATCTATGTGAGGGAAGGAAAACCCCCAAAAAAATTAGATATCCCACCGAGTTTCCGAAACTTCCATTGTATGAGGTGTGATAAAATTAGATATCGACTAATTTTTTTGGGTTTTTTTTCCTTCCCACACACAGATGGTCCCTGATCTAAATTAGAACATGTCCATTCTTAAATTTTAAACATAAAAGGATGAATTGCTGCCTTCAAAGCAGAACGCAATAATTATATAAACGATATTAAAACATATATCCAATATGGACCTTGCTATGTAAATTTTGTTGTAAGAAATGTAACACTGCAAACAAATTTTTAAATAAATAGCTTTATGAGAAAGTGATGGACTTTTAATTAAGGGATAAATTTAAGATGCCTGAATTTTAGATTTTTTAGACAAAGGTTATTGTTTTATGCTGCAGTTTTAGTTTGTTGCATCTATAGGCACAGTCTGCAGTTTTTTATTCCGAGAATAATGTTAAACAAAACTATAAACCTAACTAAATCTGATATGTATTACTACCTCCGTCCCTGAAAGAAGTAATTCCTAAAAACCGTGCCAGTCAAACTTTTTTAACTTTAACCAACTTTATAGAAATGAGTAACCACATTTATGACATAAATTGAGTATATTATAAAAATATATTTTATGGTAAATCTAATTATACTAATTTGATAACATAAATCTAGAAATTTGGTCAAAATTTAAAAAATTTGACTTAGGACAACTCTAGAAATCTCCTCTTTCAGGGACTGAGGGAGTGGCATAGAGACAATTGAATAATTTATAGTTATTTTCTATAGTTAGACAAAGACAAAAATTGGATATGTTATAGGATACAAAGACAAATAACAAAAGTGACTTTACTTGTACTAATTAGTAATACAAAAGTGTTGTCTGAAATCATCTTAAAATTTAGGCAGCTGAAAATTTAGGAGAAGTGTTTATAGTTAAATAAAATAGATCAATCTCAATAACTATGATTGTTGATTGACAAGCTCCCGTGCTTGCCTGTTTGACATCGTGATAATAACAGTAAACAGGAGCGGACGTGGGCATCCGGATCCCGTGGACAGATGGAGTCGCGCGATCAATCCTGCGAGCAACTGGGTCCAACATTATCTTTGTCCTTACATACTCTAGTCTAGACTGACAAAAAGATGCTATGATCCCTGCGATTTTTCAACCTTTCTTTCAGGTTCGGTCCGTCAGTAGGCTGTAGGCAGCACCCTAGCTCGGTAGTTGGTACTCTCTGAATCTGAATCTGAGCTCGGTGACGTCAGACACTGAACGTGGTGCAGAAGCAGTTGGCAATTCCTGTCGCTGCCGAGACTAGTTATTAGTATCTTGGCATCGGCCTCAGTCGGCCAATCAAGTCGACTTGCTTGCGAAACTAGGTACTGATGAATCTCACCATGTCCGTTTTCATTTTCTTATGAGGATTCCCGAGGGTCACGACGACCCATCTACTGCGGCGACCATCACCAGGGCGATGGAGGAGGAGGAGGAGGAGGAGGAGGGGGCCGGGAGCCGGCAGGAGACCCGCGTCGGCGACCTCCCGGAGCCGTGCCTGGCGCACGCCATCGCGCTCACCTCCCCGCGCGACGCCTGCCGCTGCGCCGCCGTCTCCCCGGCCTTCCGCGCCGCCGCCGACTCCGACCACGTCTGGGCGCGCTTCATCCCCGAGGACCTGGACCACCACCGCCGCGCCATCGCCCAGCACCTGCGTGCCGCCGGCCGGGACAGTGGGTCCAGGAAGGACGCGTACCTTGCGCTCTGCGGCGGCGGTGGCGGCGTCCCCGTCGACGTCGACGGCGACGGCGATGGCGGATGCAGGCTGTGGCTGGACAAGGCCAGCGGCGCCAAGTGCTTCGCGCTATCGGCGAGGAGGCTCAGCCTGCCGTGGGACGACGGCGATTTCAGCTGGAGATGGGCGCCCCACGCGCACTCAAGGTCCAAATCTTCTCCTGCTTGGTTTAATTCGTCTATTTTTGATTTTTTTTCCCTGCATAATAATTCATCGGCATCATCTAAAACGCTCTCCTAGATACTCCGGCCATATACCAGATTTAGTCTCGTTCATGCGGCAGGTGCGCCTAGTTGGCATAATTTTAATATAGTGGTTTTTTAGTGTGTTGATGGTGATTGACGATCGGTGGATTCTACTACCATTTTTTTTTTAGTTGGTACAGTACTTGGTAGAAAGAGGCGTTTTTAGTTCCTATGAAAATTGATCTTTTCTTCTTTCTCCGAGGGGATTGATGGTGAAAGGGGTTTAGAGAATTCAGGCACAAATTCAAGTCTGACATCAAGGGCTTTCCCATGCGGGTCCCGTGGCATGATAGCAGCAGATAGCTACTGTACGTACTACTAGTAGTTTTTCGCGTATACCGTTGGGCTGCTGTGTCCTGGTACTCAAACCGCTGTCAATAGCGATCTCCTCAAAAATCGTCGGGAAGGACCATCAACTATTTCGTGAAGGGGCCGAGACGAAGCAACACAATCAGCAGGGTGCTGAAGCATACAAGTTCTGTTGAATGCTCTCAGTGATTTAGACCAAATCGGATTGGGCGAAAAATATGCTAATCATGATTCCAGTTATTATGGTCTTATTCATGTACTAGTCAGATAATGCTGATCAGTTTTTGTTGACTACTCAATTAATGCTGCTAGTCATGGGGTGTGTGTGTGTGTAAATGTTGGTTTGGGGGTCAATCACTGCACATGGATGCTATATATAACTAGAGGAATTTTCCGCGTGTTGCTGCAGGAATTAGCGAATTAATAGCTCTCATACTACATTATGGCGTACGAAATATTTAGAACTGATTTTAGGTATAATTTGAAAAGATAAGCAGCTAGCTTGCTATTGGACAACTCATAAATTACAATATGCATTTTCTTCGCTAATTGCTATTGTGCAAAAGATCATATAAGTATTAAAATATAAGATCTAAATTTTATAAAATTGTACATGACTACTTGACAACGCATGAAAAAAGAGGTGGAAAAGTGGAATCAAACTAAATGAAACAACGCAATATATCATCCATGACCATGAGTTTCAATCGATAAAGACAAATAATGATAGTACGTAAAGAAGTCTTATCCGCAGCTCATCTATTACTCGGAATTAGTGAATCGTAAAAAAGTTATCGAAATATATCCATGTGGGGTCTTGTTTTGAAGAATTTATTGCGATGAACA
The DNA here is from genome assembly GCA_015844335.1 of Chrysopogon serrulatus. NCBI lineage: Eukaryota > Viridiplantae > Streptophyta > Magnoliopsida > Poales > Poaceae > Chrysopogon > Chrysopogon serrulatus. Next base: position 196,461 of record JADLZL010002499.1, read on the forward strand.
CCATGGTGCAATTGGATTTTAATTATGATACTTGGTTTAGGTGCTATGACTTTTTTTCTATTTCAAAAAATAGCTAGTGGAAGATAATTAAGACTAAGTGGGGATAACTTCTTTGATGACATCATCATACATCACTTTTTGGAAATTCTAATTTTTGATTGGAGGAGACCCCTCAGTGGATGTTAGGATTATAGGAGTATAAGATAGTAGGTACGAAATCACTAAACAATCTCATTCTGGCAAAAGAAGTCGTGGGCAAGCTTTAGATTACAATTTGGCTCCGTGTCCTAATAATGAATCCAAAGAAGCAAGAAAGTTGGTTGTATTGTATCATTTGTTAATGACAACATGGACGATGAATGGTTGCTGCCTGCTTGCTTGGTCGTCAGGTTTGGTGAGGTAGCCGAGCTCATGGACTGCACGTTCCTGGACATCTACGGCCGGCTCCCCGCCGCCGTGCTCACGCCGGCGACACCCTACGCGGTGTACCTGGTCTACGGCATCGCGGAGGGGCACCGCGGCCTGAGCTTCCCGGACCAGGAAACGGCGGTGAGCTTGGGCGGCCGCGTGCCGGCGGAGGCGCACCACCGCCGCTCCGTGTGCCTCCGCCCCGACGAAGCCGAGGCGCGCAAGTTCTGGGGCGCCGGCGTCGTCATCCCAGACGGCGGCGGTGGAGGAGCCGACGTGCCGAGGCTGCGAGATGACGGGTGGTGGGAGGTGGAGATGGGGCGGCTGCGCACCGTCGAGGCCGGCGAGCATGAAGCCGCCGGTGAGGAGGTGGTGGCGAGCTTCGAGGTGCTGGGGTCGTATCCCAAGCGCGGTCTCATCGTCGAAGGCATCGAGTTCAGGGCGCTCCACTAGTTTTTTGTTTAATTTAGCAGCCTTTATGGATCAACCGACTGTTGATCCAAATTAAAGGCGCGTTAATGCATGTATACTGGATCATCAGCCCATCTTGTAGATGACCTACCTCAATCAATAAAAGTAACGGTCCATCAAAATCCCTATGCGCAAAATGTGATTTTGTTTTATAAGATTAATTGTTTGGTGATATGCCTTCCCATGTACTCCCTCCGTCCCTTTTTATTTGTCGCTTCGCTTCCCGAGACACAAATGCCGATAATTTTAATAAATAATAAATATCATCGATTAGTATTATAATTAATATCATCGGAAAGATCTTTGGATCTAGTTTTTTAACAAAATTATTTGGATATATAAATATTATACGTATTTTCTATAAATCAAGTCAAACTTGTGGCACGCATCCCACGACGACAAATAAAAAGGGACGGAGGGAGTAATGCAGTTAACCAAATCCAGTTTAAAATATAAATTCTGAAACACACTAGTGTTATTTCTAATAAGATTTGCACTTGAGTGCAAAATTTTTATATATTTGGCTCGTCTTTTTGAATTTTAGAAATAGTTTATTTTATTATAAATAAAAAGGAAAACAGAAAAGAGCAAAACCTTACCTGGGCTCTCAAACCAACCATAATGGGCCAGCAGCACCATTCTACACTTACCATTGTTGGGCTACACGGCCGGGCCCATCTAAGTAAACTGCTCCCGCACCCTTGTCCCGTGGTTACAGTATAATAATTTTTTTTTTTGCTGTAATTGTGAAAACTCTCTAAAAGATATAGTTAGGGCTACTTTGGCAGAATGTGGAAATAAACCCAGGGACTGTAGCCCTAGCCGAGGATTTTTTTTTTGGATTTTCCATTCCTGGATTCCTTCATTTGGAAAAATTAAAATCAACTTAATAAACTTCGAATACTTATTTCCCTACGTTGCAAAAAATCCAAAAAAAATTCTTGTTAGTTGCAAAAAATGCTTAGAATACTTGGCTGCCGTACTTCGTGCATCTCAAAAAAATATTATTAGATTCAAAGCAAAATAATATTTCTTAGGGACGAAAGAAGTAACACCTACTATACAGGCGTATATTCATGGGCCCCAGCGCCATGGGCCCTCGATAGTCGCACTTCCTGCCCTTTCTCTTAAGACAGACCTGCCAATTGGTGGATCCCACAAGAAAAAACAATTAAATGGGCCTTGAGCAAACATTTCTAGTTTCGTCGCTCTAAGCAAGCCATGGCATTTTCGTCTTGTAATGAGTGGTGCGTCACATGGATGTCGAGAACCTAAAGAAAAGTAGAGCCTAGAGAACCATGTACCCATTTCCTCCACAACATCTACTCCTTCCATCTCCTCCCACCCAAAATCTCAAACCCTAGAGCCCCAAGGACGCCAGATCCACTCCCCTCCTCCTGTGTTCCAACCATGCGGATCCATAGAAGGGCGTCTCGCTTCCACGGATCTGCCAACTCTACACCCGAAGCTCCGCCTCCCTCACTTCTAGCGCCACCACCCATCCTGGAACCGAATTCGGTGACACCGCAAACATCTCATGATCTTGGAGGCTTCTTGAGACCTGCGACTACCTCCGAGGGTCTTTGTGAGCTTAGTCGCTCACCGTGGGAACTCTTGGATGAACTCTCCCTCTCCGATCCTCAGGTCATCAGCATCTCCCTCTCGTACCACATCTTCCTACTCTTTTCCTTTCTAACCAATATTCCAGTCTAGGTGTCTTTGAGTGCAGAGTTTTTATTTCCCTGCGTTTGAGATGTCTTGATGGTTTTGCGGATTTTGGGGTTTGGTTTATTTTTATCTCTAGGTTTGGTCAGTAGGTTCAAGATGGAGGCAAGAGGGCTATGGCGGTTGGAAGGGCCCTACTGGCTTAGATCAATATGCTACTTTAGCTACCCTTTCTATTTATCTTTTTGGTAATTTAGGTAGGCTAATAGGTATTATTCAAATCACTAGCATCCCCTATTTTGGCATAGTAGCAGGCTAAAGTTTGGTAATATGCATGACGCTGACTTGCTACTTTTGTTTTGTTTATCCACCTGTTTGTTTCCATTTAGGAGGTGGATGGCCTCCTTGATAGCTACTGTGTCAATATGGAATCCCGTGCATTCCACTTCTCCTCGGCCAGCATGCAGGTGACCTCCGAGAAGAAGAAGATAGCAACGGCCATGGCCACAACTAGCAGTGGTGATAGAGCGCAACAACAGACATTGAAGAAGGCTGCAATGAAGGAGAACAAAGCAGGACAGACCCAAAATAATGCAAATGTGAAGAAACAAGAGGGTGAGGATGGGGCAGCACAGACCAGGAAGTGCAAGAAGAATGATGGCAAGGGGTGGAACTGCCCTAACAAAGCAAGCCATCCGAACTCCCTCTGTGAGTACCACTTGATGAAGAAGTGTTCCTATTTGAGCATAGAGTTTGCTTCGCCAGTGGAGGAAGATAAGGTGATGGTGGCAGCACCAACAACAGGCTCCAAGTCCAAGCTCTCTGACAGCTCCAACACACAAAACAAGAAGCCTATCAAAAACTATGATGCAGCTGAGGGCTTCTACTACTACAATGGGTTTGGCCTGTCCCGCGGCAAGAGGCATTGCGGGAACCATCCCAACAAAGAAGAGGAGGTGGAGATGGAACCATCCAAATATGCTTGTCCTCTGAATCGTGCCAAAGCTGACACTAAAGATGTTACGAGTAATGGGGCTACAACTAGCGATGATAATGTGTGCAACAACAATAAATCTGGCCGCAACAATGTAAACATGGAGAGGAACAAAAATCCATGGAAGCTCTCAAGGAAGCCAGTGAAGGTGAGGGCACTCATGTCGTTGTAAGCAAAAGCAGCCAAGTGCTTCCACATTGCGCATGGGTGGAAGAAGATAAAGTAGGCTTTGTCTATCTTAATTTGAATTGAGACTTGTAACATCTCCTCCATTATTGTTGGCTTGGATTAGCATATAAGCAATTTGACTTTTGCATCTTGGTTGTTATTTCTGGTAAAATAAGGCAACTAACCAGCAGCTCTTTTCAGCTGATTTGTGTTGATGTGATCAACGTATTCAATATAATACTGTTTAATTAAAGAGAAAAATTAAATATGGTTGTTATTGTTTTCTTGTGTTTTATAAACAAATATGCAAATGTTGATGGAGGTTGTTTTTGTCCGGATCTGTTCATGGGCTAGCTAGCATGGTTCGACGCTGTGAAACATCATGTACTGGTTACAACACTGCTTATCCATCGTTCATTTGTCTCTGTACCGTTCATATCTGCCTTTTTTTTTACTGTTTTCAATGCTGTTCGTGTTCATCCTCATCGCCCGTGCAGCGCAACGCATATTCTGTTGTTCATGCTACTATATTTAAACCGAATTTAGCCCATATAAGCCCATCCCATCAATCCGAAAATGCCCAGAAGATGATTAGATAGTTAACTATTGTGTTGTTCATGCTACTATATTTAAAATTCTTGCTAGTTGCAAAAATACTTAGAGTTTAGCCATATATTTACTTCGTCCATCTCAAAGAAAATGTTACTAGATTCAAAGCAAACAAATAATATTTTTTTAGGGACAAAGAGAAGAAGTAACATTTGGTACCCACGGTGGATGGATGTCCTTTTAATATAAACATGGTATGGATGTTTTAGCTGGTGAACTCTATGGTATTATCATGGGTAGAGGTATGGTTTATCTGTTGCCATCTTCTTAACATAGCTATAGCTATATATATATATATAAGAATTATCAGTCAGTTTTTTCAGCTTGCATTTTGTGATCAACTGAATATTTTCACTAAATATAACAAAAGTATGGGGTATTATCTTTGTGTCGTCGGTGAACTGATAACTAAATGCTTTTTTTTATGAAAAGGCACCATTTGCATACGTCATACATAATCATTATAAATCCATATATAACTTCGTATGTAATTGGTTATCTAAACAACCGGCATTTGCTGAGTCTGTTATATGTATATAAAGAAAAGAAAAAAAACATTTCAATACCATTGTTCCGGTACACCATTGCCTTCAAGTATAATTAAATAATCAATAAACATCAATCCATTTATTACTTCATGTCTAGTAGCAGGGAATTTTTTTTATATCAGCATACACACATAATTTCCAAACAGGCATGCCGTTAGGATATAACAAGTTCCACATGCTACTTTCCCTGCAGTAGAAATTTGTGGATGTAATATCGTGTTCAGGTGTTCAGTATCACC